>CAUYQG010151273.1:0-60607 GCA_963574415.1 Tarsius wallacei | reverse complement strand
GGGCTCCGGCGATCCTTCCGCCTCAGCCTTCCAAGTAGCTGGAACTACAGGCGTGTGCTACCACACCCGGCTGATTTTTTGATTTATTGTGGAGATGAGGTCTCGCCAAGTTGCCCAGCGGGTCTCGAACCCGTGGGCTCAGGCAATCCACTCACCTCAGCCTCCCAAGACGCGGGATTACAGGCTGAGCCACCGAGCCCGGCTGCCAATCCCTTTTTAATAGTACTATGATAATTGCCCAAGGTCCGCTTATGAGTGAGAACATGTGGTACTCAGTTCTTTGTTTCTGTGATAGATCACTCAGTCTTATAGACTCTAAGTCCATCCAAGTTGCTGTGAAATTCATAGTTTTGTCCTCCTTTATGACTATGTAATATTCCATGGTGTATGTGTACCACATTTTAAAAATCCAGTCCTCTTTCAGTGGGCAGCAGAGTTAGTTCCATGTTTTTACTATTGTGCATATTGCTGCAATAAACATGCATGTGCAGGTATCTTTTCCTTAGAGTGATTTGAGTTCCTCCAAGTATATTCCCAGAAGGAGGATTGTGGGGTCATATGGAAGGTCAATTTTTAGATCTTTTAAGATTCACCAAACTGTTTTCCACAGAGGCTGTACTAGTTTACACTCCCACCACATCCTCTCCAGCATCTGTTGTTTTGTGAGTTACTGATGATGGCAATCCTGACTGGGTTAGGTGGTATCTCAGTGTGGTTTTGATTTGCATTTCTTTGATGATTAATGAGTCTGAGCATTTTTTCCATGTGTCTGTTGGCTGCTGGTATGTCTTCTTTTGAAAAGTGTCTATTCATATCGTTTGTCCACTTTGTAATGGGGCTGTTTGTTTTTTTCTTTTCAGCAAGTTTTGAGTTCCTTGTAGATCCTGGATGTTTGTCAGAAATACAGTTGGCCAATATTTTTTCCCATTCTGTGGACTGTCTCCCCAATCTCTTGATGTTTTCTTTGGCTTTTCAGAAGCTTTTCAGTTTGATGAAGTCTCACTTGTCTATCTTATCTCTTACGGCATGGGCATTTGGGGTTTTGATCAGGAATTGGTTGCCAGTTTCAATTTTTATGAGAGTATCTCTTTCATATTCTAAAGTTCTTGTAGTTTGAGGTTTTACATGTAGGTCATTGATCCATTTAGAGTTGATTTTTGTGTATAGTGATAGGTAGGGAGACTTGTTTTAATTTTCTGCGTGTGATCAACTATTTTTCCCAGCACCATTTACTGAATAGGTTTACTCTTTTACTCACCTTTTTACCCTCTAACACATGCAACATCTACAAACCCACATTATCAGCAGAAGTCCTTTCCTTTGTCTCGGACCTAGTTTAGGATCCAGGAAAATTTTCAGGGATGCTAATCAAGGTTACATAAGAGTCTTTCCAATTCAAAATTCATCCCAAAATGTCAGAGTGCTTAACTCTGAAAAATTAAAATAAATAATTTAAATATCAAGACACATCCAATTTAGGCTATGATGAATGAACGTTATAATTAACTATAACAAGATTTCCAAACTATTTTTATACTATGATAATTTATTTTATAGAAAACAACTATGTGTGTGTGTACATATATGTGTATATATATCTGTGTGTTTATATATATATCTGAGGGGGGACCCAAAAAACCAGAATTTATTTATAAAAAATTGTGTATTTATCGTTACATGTTTAAACATCAGTCACCTTCAAAGTACTCTCCATTTGATGCAATACACCTATTAAGACATTTTTTCCACTCTAAAAACAGTTTTTTTATTTTTATTTCTTATTTTAAGGATGTGGGGTACAATTTTGGGTTAGGTACATAAGTGATTTTTGCACAGGTGAAGTTTGGACCTCCCATTGGTCCTCACTTCAACTGGTTTGGGATGAGGTACTCTTATTGAGGTTATGCGACCTCCCTTCCTCTCCTGGAAGTGATCTGCTACTGCCGATCTCTTTCATGTAGTATTATGATAAATGTTCAGGGTCCACTTATGAGTGAGAACATATGGTACTCATTTATTTTTTTTCTGAGATAGACCACTAAGTATGAGAGACTCTAAATCCTGCCAAGTTGCTGCAAAGTTCATAATCTTGTCCTTCTATATGACTGCATGATATTCTGTCACACATATGTACCACATTTAAAAAAATCCAGTCCAGTTTTGATGGGCAGCATAGCTGGTTCCATGTTTTTGCTATTGTGAATAATGCTGGAATAAACATGCGTGCGCAGGTATCTTTTTTGAAGAATGATTTGAGTTCCTCTAGGTATATTCCCAGAAGGGGCATATGCAGGGTTGAATGGAAGGTCCATTTTTAGATCTTTTAGGAATCGCCACACTGTTTTCCACAGAGGCTGTACTAATTTACACTCCCACCAACAGTGTAGAAGCGTTCCCTTTTTTTCCGCATCCTCTCTAGCATCTGTTGTTTTTTGAGTTCTTAATTATGGCCATCCTGACTGGAGTTAGGTGAAATCTCAATGTGATTTTGATTTGCATTTCTCTGATGATTAGTGAGGCTGAGCATTTTCTCATGTATCTGTTGGTTGCTTATATGTCTTTTTTGAGAAATGTTTATTCATATCCTTTGCCCACCTTGTAAAGGGGCTGTTTGTTTTTTTTTCCTTTCAGAACATTTGAGTTCCTTGCAGATCCTGGATGTTAGGCCTTTGTCAGATATGCAATTTTTAAACTCATCAATTTTGATTCCTCTTAGTGCTACTGCTGTTTTTTTGTTTCGCCTCTTCCACATAGGCACAATACTTCCCTTTGAGTTTTTTTCATCTGGGGAAACAAAAAAAAGTCGCTCAGGGCAAACTTGGGTAAAAAGAAACGAGGGTCATGCTATTTTTGGTTAAAAACTGCTGAACACTCAGTGAGGTGTGGATAGGTAAGTTGTCATGGTGGAAGAACCAGTCACCTGTTCACCACAAAACAAATTCCTTGAAGCCAAATGCAGCCTTTCACAAAAACACTAGCTGGTGCACTGAAGCCCACAGATTCCTGGAACACCTGCCTAGCGGGGAAAGCCTGTACTACAAGGGGGCTACCCTCCAAATGATAGTTCTTACTTTTTGGAGAATCTTCTCTCTGCCTCTGATGCTGTCTCTCTCGTGTTATATGTGTGTGTGTGTGTGAGTGTGTGTGTATGTGTGTGTGTGTGTACACGTATATACGTATATGTATATATTCTGGAAGAACATACACAGAAAGGTTAACAAAGGTAGCTGTCCAATGGGGTAGTGGCATAAGGAAGAAGAGTTTTCTGATAGATCGTATAATGAATTTTGTACTGTCCTTTAATGTTTATGTTATGTATGAACAATGTTTTTGAAACGAGCATAGGTTAGTTAAATAATATTTTTAAACTCAGCATAGAAATTCAAGAATATAGAATAAAATAACCAAAGTTGAATGTATTAATCATCACAGAGGAAGGTGCACGGAACTTTTTCTAGTTCATCTTACCAGAATTCCTGACCCTAAGGATTGCCCCAGGCAAAATTTCCAACTAGACACAGTATTCAAAAAGAATAACAAGGATATATGTTTAGAATGGAAATATTTGTATCAATTTTTCTAATAACACATAGAACAGTTAACAAAGATTATTGTTTCTAACACAGAGCAAAGCTCTAAGTGAAAGGAAAAAAAGACCCTCAAATTGGAAGAACACAGATGAAAGATGCAAAGGTCTTTTAGAACATTCAAGAATCCTGAGTCATTTTATGAAAGCTCTCAGGCCTCTGTGCAGAACACATTCGCTCCCTTCTCCTCCTAAACTACACTCACACTTAGCTTTTAAAGGAATGACAATAAATATATATATTTCTGGGGTACGATATGATGTTTTGATGTATATTAACATGGTGGAGTAATTGCATCAAGCTAATTAACATATTCATCACTTTACATAATTGGTTATTTTTGTTGAGAATATTTAAAATCTATTTTCTTAGCAAATTTGAAATGTACAGTATTGTTAACTATAGTCACCATGCTGTGCAATAGAGCACTCAAATTTATTCCTCGTGTCTAACTAAAACTTTGTACCCTTTGAACAACGTCTCCCCTTTCCCCATCTCATCACCTCTCCCCCACCCCTTATTCTCTGGTGACTACCATTCTTCTCTCTCCTTCTGTGAGTTTGACATTTTTAGTGCAAGGTTTAGCCTGGGACCCATGACTCCCCAAAGCATCACTTCATAGAGAGAATTCAGGGAGTCTATGAACTTGGAAGAGCAAAAGGTTCCTTCTCTATTTTCATCAGAATCTTACTGAAGTTTAACATTTCTTCAATTACAAATGCCAGCATCAACCACTGTCACAACAGCAGTAACTGCAACTGTTCCACCAAAGAAGCCACAGATATTTTTACATCATCTTACAATTGGAGCATATACCATGAAATACTATTTATGCATATTACCACTTCAAATTTATACTGGTTTTAATGTCTGTTTCTAGATCTTGTTATTACATGCTTGAATAAAGCAGCACAAATTTGTTTTGTAAAAATATTTTGACAATTGTATTTTACTATTCTGGATTCCCTTGTAATCTCATACATTTAATCATATGCATCCAAAAATATTATTCTAAGAACGGAACTATAAACTTTACCAGATTTTCAAGGAGATCCATGGCACAAAGACAGTTACAAACCCTTCTTGCTGCTGTTTAGTCCTGAGCATTTCGTCTCTTAAGATGCTGTTTCTCTGCGTTCCCACCTTGCCCTGTGGGTTCCTTTCTCCAAGTACTCACCACCACATTGTTATTATCAGTTTCTTGTCTACTGCGCTAATACCGAGCACAAACTGACATAAACTGTGTGCAAAAGAAAAGGTTTTGTAAATGACAGGAAGAAACAATGCGAAGGAATTCGTCTCCAAGGAAAAGAGAGAACCAATAAATGAAATAATTCTCAGTCTTTTCTGGTTCACTATCTGGAGAATGGGCCACCTGAGATTCAATCTCCACCACTGCACAATACATCCATATAACAAATATGCACTAGTAGCCCCTGAATCTAAAAAAAAAAAAAAAAATTAAATAAAAAAGAAAAAATTACAAACAAAATTGACCCAAACTCCGACAGTTTAAAGCTAGTTTTAGTAACCTAAAATTACTGTAAAAATCCAGACTATTCATATTCTCCCCCAGTAAATAATCTTTATTTCTTATACCTATAACATATCATTCCTCTACTATATTTAGCATATTGTGTTTTGGATCAGAGTTTTAAATATATGTATATGCACATATAGATACATACAAACATATCTGAGTGTGTGTATGTGTGTATATATATATATATATATATATGTTCATTCTTCCCAAAATAGCCAAAATAGATGATAAACTCCTCTGGTGTACTAAGGATTGTTATAGAATAATAACCATGGTTTTGAGTTTTATTGGAGGTGTGACAACTTGCCAGAAGCTGAACGATGACCTCAGCTCTATTTTATAGGTTCTTTTTATACTTGGGTATAACTTAGATCCCTCTTAGATCTCAGTATAACTTAGATCCCCACCCCCATCCCAACAAGAACTGCTTTTTGTGAACCACAGGGAAGGAAGGACCTCGAGCCTTGAAAAGTAAAGAAATTTAAAAACCTTTTTGAAAAAGAAAAAAAACTAATAGTATGCATTTAAGAGGAGATCAAATAAATATTTTGTTTTTTTAAAGTGGAGGAATATTTTTTGTTCAAATGAACAAATGAAATACTAACACTGGCAATCTATGAAGGGGGCTTGAGATTTATTCAGGTGAAGGTGATGTTGTTAGTTGAATTTTTAGCAGTTGGAAAAAAAAGTTTTGTTAAGGAAGGATATGCTAGTTTCCTCAATATAATAATGTCTTTTTTTTTTTTTTTTTTTTTTTTTGAGTTGGAGTCTCACTCCAATGCCCAGGCTGGAGTGCAGTGGCATGCTCACAGCCACACCAGCTTCTACCTGCTGAGCTTTGGCGAACCTTCCACCTCAACCTTTCAAATAGCCAGAACTATAGGTACGCACTACCACACCCGGCTAATTTTTTGATTTATCGTAGAGATGAGGTCTCACCATGTTGCCCAGGCTGGTCTCAAACCCATGGGCTCAGGCAATCCTCTCACCTCGGCCTCCCAAAGTGCTGGGATTACAGGCTTGAGTCACCGCACCCAACCTTTTTTTTTTTTTTAATCACTGAATTAATCACAGTGTTTGCTACCACATTTTACACATAGTAGTATTCAATGTTTGTTAAAATGAGTTAATGGTTTATTGTCTGAACTCACTTCTCAATACCAGTGGAATAAAATATGATCACATAATGAGATAAACCTCAGTGACTCTGAGATAGGACGGCTGGGAGACAGGCTTAACATGTTTGGATTTTTTTCTACAACTCTGGTAGGAGTTTTTGATGAAAAGTCTATGTGCATTAGCAAAACGGATCTAGAAATGACAAAATCCACATGACCACATTCTTTAGACATACAAAGTCTGACAAAAGTTCACAAACTTGCCACCATGCACTTACGTTGACAGCATTGTATAGACAACTTGGAAAGGTTTCATAACCTTGGTATATCAGTGTCTCACAGCTGTGTTTGTGTCAACATGGGGCAGTGTATTGCTGAGTCACATTCATTATTGTTGTTGCATGTTTTTGTGTGCCCTCACGAGAATTTTGGAGCTTGAATTAGAGCAACAAACAAACAGAATTTTTTTTTGTTATACTTGGCAAGAGTGGAAGTGAAATCAGGGACATGTTAGTCCAAGTTTGCAGGCATAATGCCATGAAGAAATTGGCAGTGTACATATAAATTAAATGTTTTTCTGAGGGAAGAGAAAGCATCACTGATGAAGAGAATTCAAGATGGCCAGTAACAAGCAGAATTGACAAAAATATTGCAAAAATTTGTCGAATTGTGTGTCAAAATTGTCAGCTGACTGTGAAAATCATAGTGACCAAATAAACATTGATAGAGAAACAGGAGAATCTTAACTGAAACTATTGGCATGAGACAGGGGTGTGCAGAAACGCTCTGGAAGGAGCTCTAGCATTATCACAAGGCACCAGCTCACACAGCAGGCCTGTGAGGGAGGTTTTTGGCCAGTAAACAAGTAACTATATTGGAAAACCCTCCCTACTCACCTGATCTGGCCCATAGTGACTTTTTCCTTTACTTGAAGAAAAAGGGAATATTGAAAGGAAGAAGACATTTTGATGACATTCAGGACATAAGGGTAGTATGACAACTGCTCTTATGGCCATTCCAGAAAAAGAGTTCCAAAATTGCTTTCAAGTATGTACTAGGCGCAGGTGTTGGTGCATAGCTTCCCAAAGGGAGTACTTCGAAGGTGACTGTAGTGATATTTAGCAATGAGATATGTAGCACTTTTTCTAGGATGAATTTGTGAACTCGTCAGACTTCGCACATGCCATTATTAACTACTTTGCAAAAATTATCGCAACTTTTTATTTTGACAGGTATCGTAGAAGACTAAGGTTGTACAACATCCTGCACCTGGAAATTAATATTGTCAGATTCATGTTTGCCCAGGCATTTGACAGTAACTTTCATGATAAAATATGCTGCTTATGCTATATTGTCCTCAAATGCCCTGACTGGTAAGAAAACCTAAAATCAAACTAATAATCTAAATAGTGAAAAGGCCTTTGGACCAGAAGTGTTAAGTCTTGGGTTCTAGCCCTAGTTCATCAGATGCCAATATTTCCATGTGCCACATGAACTGCTATGTCCCGTTGAAGTTCTAAAATGGTATGAACCTGTGAAGTAAATGGAAGATCAAATATGACACCGGCATTACCATGACAGACTGTCTTCTGATTCAGGATGGTCACAGACAATACATCCATCTCCCTGAGTAGCACTACTTCTAAGTCCCATTTAATAGGATCAATAAAGTCCCAGATTACAACCAGTCAAGTATTTCTGGAGCAATCCTCATTGTTAAACAACTCAGTTAAACTGAGTAGAAGGTTGACAGACAGTCCCCCACAGGCGTGTATAGTTTTGAATATAAGAAAAATAAAAGTGAAATCATAGTAGATATGGGAAAAACACATGACTAAGAGACATCACAAAGCAGATATGTTTTTAAAAGTTATATATGTGCTTCCAAGGCAGAAATGTATGAACATTGAACTAGAATACTAAAATTAGAGGTGGTCTGCTTTGGCACTATTTACAATGGCAAAAACATGGAACCCAACCAGATGCCCATTGAAAATAGACTGGATGAAGAAAATGTGGTACATATACATGATGGAATTCTATGCAGCCATAAAGAACAACAAAATCATGCCATGTGCAGCAATATGGATGCAGTTGGAGATCATTCTAAGTGAATGATTGCAGAAACAAAAAACTGAATACCCCATGTTCTCACTCATAGGTGGGCCCTAAACATTGGGCATGCGAACACAGAGGTGGGAACAACTGACACTGGGCACTACTAGTTGAGGAAGGGAGGGAGGGCATAAGGGGTATACAACCATCCATGAGGTATCATGCCTACTACCGGGGGAAAGAGGTCTCTCGAGAATCCTTAACCTCACCTGCATGCAATTTAATTAGGTAGAAAATTTTCACTTGTACCCCACAACTCTAAAATAAAAAAATATATATTTTTAAAAAGGACAGTCTATTTTGGTTAAACTTGAAGGTGGGGAGCAAAAAAGCATGATGACAACCTGAAATATAAAAAATGTAGCTTGAAACCAAATAGCATCACAGCGTTGATCTTTAGTAAATGTGACCCAGCAAAAGTCTGTGCCTCATCCCACTCATACAATTAAAGTAACACTGCCAGAGGCAGCCCCTTCTTTCTGTTTCAATGAGTATTAGTCCCAACTTGGTGTCTTTCAAACTTTAGTGTGCATAACTATCAGCGTGGAGTTTATTTTGAGTATACATTACTAAAACCATTACCAGATATTCTGATTTGACAAACCTATGCTAAAGTTCAGAATTCTTCCTTAAAAAAAAAAATAATCTGCCAGTTATCATGACACAGTAATTCTGGTGAACATATTTTGAGAAATGCCACTCAAATATCTGGTGGGCAAAGGGTGGGAGGTAGCGGTGGATCTTTTTCTGTTGCTAGGTTGTCCCCCTCTGTACCTCAATGCAACATGCTTTTTTTCTTTGGCCAAGCTGCCAGTGGGCCTCCAATCACGTCTGTTTTAAACAGTATCTAGAACTACTACTTCTAGATGGTCCCAGAGGTAGGTTGCTGTTTGCTATACAGATGCATCTGTAGAAGGGTAAATGTGAGCCTAACCACGTTTGACTGCAATGCTTCATTCCTTTGTTCTCAACATCACCCCCTCTTCAGGTTGTGTGGGTCAGTTAGATCCCACCAAAGAGTAAATGGTCACTACATTAAGTACAGCATAGACAGAAATACATTTCACTTGGCCGTCTGCCAAATCCAAGAGAAAAGCACACAAAACTGATAAACCTTTTAGAAAATTTATAATTTCAGACTCATGCAGACTCTTTGTTCCCCTTTTATTCATGACTGCCTTTCCAAGTGGATACATGCACCTCTCCTTAGGGAAACTATAGCATTTGATCCCTCCCCCTCAGTATAATATACTGGTTGCTGAAATACCTAAGAGTCTAAAATGTTCAACCTCTGGATTATGACACTAGTGATGACCGTGTCTTTGGTATTTACATACTAATTGCATTGAATTGTTTTTCCAGTAAATTGCAGTTTCTTTGGGAGCATAGATTTTGCTACTTTCTCTTTTTAAACATTCATACCACAGGCCTTCATTTCCGAGTCCCCATAGATGGTGGTGTGACTAAGTGTCCTAGACTTTTAACAAATAGAGAAGCCAGAATAACGTTTTTAGTATTATTATTATTATTTTGTCTCTGAAGAAAGAATATTGTAAAAATGATGAGTCCTAGAAAGTTAATAAAGCACAGCCTTTGGCATTTCCATCAAAGTCACTTCAACAGAATAAATAATGACCCAAAACTACCTCATTCAAACTGCCAACCATTTTCTAAGATTCTGGCTAAATATTAGAAATAACATGATGGGTTAAATACTGCTTTTGTATGTTACATATTCATGTGGAATTTACAGGGAGACTCAGATAGCAAAAAAATCAGGAAGAACAAGTACATCCTCCTAAAGAACATAGCATTGTATTACTACCAGAGAAACAACTGGTCTCAGCACATTTTTATTCAAACTGGCAGTGTTTGCAGGCCTTGTCTCACTAACTCTGAAGAGGTATTGTGCAGATATTTTACTTTGGCTTCAGTATATAGTCATTGTGAGTCTACTTGGTGAGGAGAATGCTAAAAGAAGAGGAAATAATTGCTAATGAGGTGTATATTTCAGGAAGCAATTGTATCATAGAAGACTGGATTAAAAAATTGCAATCTAATAGAGCTTAGATTTGAAATAAGACTTCATCTCACACTAATAGCGTGTGAGTGGAAAAAGATTAATTAATAATAATGAAATGCATTAAGCATTTTGGGGATAGACCTTATACTGTGTGCTTTCCACTCATATGAGCGATTTGACTTGCTGAGATCAACTTTCTTATTAGTTAGGTAATTTCTGTAAGTATATAAATGAGACTATAAATTAGAAAGTACTAAATATAGTGCCTGAAACATAACGGGTGCACAATAAAACCTCAGTCCTATTCTATATTAAGCATTTTTTCCTAATCTATTGTAGGAGGTTTTGGGTTTTTAGAGTATGTAGATGACCAGAATTTATTTGTGAAATCGTTTCTATACACATACTTTGCCTTGATAAAGTAATGAGGATATATGGCTATATGAGATTTGGAAGTGAAAAAAAATTATTTCACCTGGAAGATTTAAATAGGGCCAGCATCAGAAGAAGATTGAATAGACAGCCACCTATATAACATGTATAAAAAGAAACAGAGGATCCTTCTTCTTATCTGTTATTACCTCTACCCCACTATCTAAAATAGTCGTGATCATGAATGCCTGTTATGGGACCTGACATTAATCATGGGTCAATTAGTCCTTTCTCCACCATAATGTCCTCTTCTCCCTCTTGCTCTTCCTTTCTTCTTTTTCTTGAGCAATAGATTTCACATGCCTACTGCGAAAGATAAATACATTTAGAAGGTTTTGAACAGTGTTCTGCTGGCTGTGTATTAGAATTATCTCGGATGATTTGAAAAAAAAGAAAAGAAAAACTAACTTTTTATTAGTGGTTTTTTAAAGATGAGGATAGAATAATCAGGTGGGTAGAAGAAGCAGAAATTCTAATAAATTCATGTGTTTGTGATCCTATATCACAACAGAACCAATACTAGTGATATTTAGACTTTCCGTTTTAGAGAAATATACAGCACATGGCAATTGAAGAAGAGTTCATTAAAATACCATTCCACAGTAGAGAAAGTAACAAAAACATTAGTGTGAATAATAAAATGAAGAAAATAAGTATACTTTAGGTGACAAATCTAGCACATTATTTTGTAATTAGAAAATAGTCCAATACGGAACCAAAGTTGTTCTAAGTAATATTCAGAGACAATGAAAAAATATGTTATAAATCAACTGAAAGTTACCATTCAGTTGATTGGTGACAGTGATTTACTCTTCCAATGGAATTAAATAAGGAAGCAGTAATTCACCTCAGTAATCAGCATTGCTTCTATGCTACTGAAGACACTGTCAATTAGCCCCAGAGTAGCTGGTTCTGCCTTCTTCTTTTTAGTACAGAACTGATTCTATTGACTTTATTCAGAATTCTTTCCTACCCCAAGTGTCTCAGTGGACTCAGTCAGGCGTAATGTTTCCATTTGTTTCCAAATAATCACTTTTAGATGTGGGCATATGACCCATGTATGTACAATGAGATATGAGGGAAGACCTGGTGGAAAACTTCAGAGATGACTTCCTGTGCTTTTAAAAAGAGACGTACAGGAGAAAGGGGCGCTCTCCTACAGAAGGTTTTCATTCATGTCTTTCATGATTCTAGATTGCAACAGCCATTTTGCCACCACTGGAGGAGCTAAGGTAACATGCTAAACATGGCAAGGTAGAAAGATGGAAACAACTTGGATTCTTATTCCACTTAGCCACCAAAGCAAGCAACCTAGAACTGCTCTGAGGACTTTTTGTTATTAGTAAATATTCATATTTCTTAACAAACCAACTGAGTTTCTTATTGCTCAAAGCATGCTGAAGTACAGGTTTACTATAGAAACTTGAGGATGCACAGAGAAATCTAAAGGCAAAAACATTTTTATAAGTACTATTAATATTTTAGGTACTTATAAATTAGATATTTTTTCATAAATGTATACAATTCAGTTTGCCAATTTTACATTTAACATTTACTACTTTCTGTATGCTATTAAAAACAGGAATAAATTTTTCAAAGCCTATTTAAACCATGATCTACATAACCATTTCTCCATTGTTGGCTATTAAATATCTTTCATTATTTTCAAATACAAATAACTGTGATTAAAGGTAGGTTGTAGTATAGTTGAATTGTTTTCATGGGTAGTCTATTTTGTTCATTCATTGATCTACCAAATATGTATTGAGTACCTACTATCTACTAAATATACAGCAATGCAAAGAAGAAAAAAGATTATTCTTGCTTACAGATGTCTCACATGTAGTACAAGAGTAAACCATGAAAACAAACATGTAAGAAACTTCATAAATGATTGTATTGGCTAAACAACATAAAATCACAATGATGAATAAATGAGTAACAGTTTTTGTAGGATTGCATTTTACTAGAAATTTAATTTTTATTAAAAGAAAATCTAGAAACAATCAATAAAAAATTCAGATGCGAGCAAAAGAGACTTTTATGGTAACTCCCAGTAGTGAATACTATTGACAGCCCACATCATACTTCAGGTATCCTTATTGTTATATAGTCATGCACCACATAACAATGCTTTGGTCAACAATGGACCACATTTAGAATGGTCATCCCACAAAATTATTCGTGGAGCTGAAAAATTCCTTTCACCTAGTGACATCATAGTACAACACATTACTCCCATGTTTGTGGTGATGCTGGTGTAAACAAACCTACTGCACTGAAAGTTGTATAAAAGTATAGCACATGCTATTATGTATAATACGTAGTAGTTGCTAATAATAGTAAGTAATTATGTTAATGGTTTATATATTTGCAGTACTATGCTGCTTATTATTTCAGGGTGTATTACTTCTAGTTATTAAAAAAGGTTAAGGCAGATCCTTCAGGAGGTATTCCAGAAGAAGGTGTTGTTTATCATAGGCTATAATTGCTCTATGCCTGTGATTGCGCTTGAAAACATTCCAATGGGACAAGATACGGAGGTGAAAGACGGTGATATTAATGATTCTGACCCTAAGATGGTCTAGGCTAATCAGTATGTTTGTGATGGTATTTAACAAAAATGTTTAAAAGCTGAAAATAAGATAACGTGGTTTACATATAAAAATGTTTATAGAATAAACATCAAGAAAGAAAACGTTTGTACAGCTGTATGCCGTGTTTGTATTTTAAGCCGTATTATTATAAAAGAGTCAAAAAGTTAAAAAACTTAAAAAGTTATACAGTAAAAAGTTATAGCAAGCTAAGCTTCTTATTGAAGAGAGAAACATTTTTATAAACTTAGTGAAGTCTAAGTGTACAGTGTTTATAAAATCTATAGTAGTGTTTAGTAATGTCCTTGGCCTTCATATTCACTCACCACTCACTGGCTTACCTAGAGCAACTTCCATTCCTGCAAGTTTTGTTCATGGTAATGAATATCATTTTTAATCTTTATATGGCATTTTACTGTACTCTTTTGTTGTTTAGATATACAGGTATCATTGTGTTATAATTGTTTACAGTATTTGGTACAATACACAGGTTTGTAGCCTAGAAGCAATAGGCTATATCATATAGCATAGGTTTGTAGCAGTCTATGTCATTTAGGTTCATGTAAGCACCCTCTATTATGTTTGCACAATGACAAACTCATGAAATCACCTAACGATACATTTCTCCCAATGTATTTCTGTCATTAAGCAATGCATGACTTCCCAGTATACAATACTAGTTTTGTTTAAGTATACACAGTGAAAGGACAGACTGAGAGCTAGAGGCCATTTTTCATCTTGTTCTTAAACCCTAATACAATAATGAGAAACTAGAAACTATGTTTTGGAGAAATGCATACTTTAGGTAAAGATTAACCTTGCTGACTTTGTCTTTTCAGAAACAGACTTCTTGGTGCTGGGAATGGGAGATGTCTCATGGTTTTTGTAAAGGAAGTTTACAAGGCCTAAGACTTCACACATTGGGCAAAAGTTATGTTAATTAAAAAACTTGTGATTTCAAAAGTTATGCAAATCGCAGGACTTGTGATGGCTCAGAGGGAGGATGGAGATTCAATCCTCCAGTAAATTGGGCACTGTCTGCAGAGGAAGTCAAGGATCCTTCTAAGCTCCTGCTGGGGAGCTCCAAGACATCCACAGGTGAATTAGGAAGTCATGGCATTCATGGTCTACCTGATTGCAACACCTCCAAGGGAAAGGATTTAAGCCGGGGCTGGAGGGGGCTATGGGACCACATTCATCTAGAGTGTAGGTCTGTTTCCTGTCTGTGGGAAGTGACCTTTTTTAAGTAAATCTTTTCTTCTTTCACCTCTTTGTGTGTTGCAATTCTTTGCATTACTCAGATCTCTGGGTTGCCAGTGCACACCTTTGGGATGCCGACTCTGGCAGTGCTGCTCCTCCTCTCGCCTCTCTATCCATCCATCCACCCTCACCCTATCTGTGCCCTAACACACAGCTTTTCACTCACCTCAAGTGATTAAAAAAAAAAAGAGCCAATTCAGTGCTCAAAAGTAAATTTCCATCATCTAAAACCAATACATGTAAATGCTGTCCCTCAAGTCAAGTTGACTAGTGCATAGTATCATTCTGGTAAATGTTTTTAGTCCAGCAGGAGGTATATGACTTCATTTGACTGAATTAGGATAGAAGAGAAACCATAAATATGTTAAGTAGGTGAAGGTTGGTAGTTCACAAAAGTAGATAAACAAGGATACACTTTGCCCCAGTTGCTGCTGGCAGCCATTGTCATACTATGAGGAAAAACATGTAAAAGACCAAACTAAGACAAAAGGAAAAAGGGACAGAGCTGAAGAATCATAGAATTACACACCATCTGCCACTGTTTGTTAAGCTAGTTGAAGTCCATTGCTCTGATACTTGCTGCTAAAAATTAACCTAATTACCCCTAAAATATTTAGGAAAAAATAAACTAAAATTTAAATTACCCAAAATATTTTGAAAAAACTTGGTCTAAGAAAGACATTTAAAGAAAGTCAAGACTCTGTGATATAGTTTGTGTGGTATCTGTGCAATTTATGAAACGATAAGAATACATTAGTCAATTTAACTAACTTCCATAATTTATAAATGGAAAAATTTGAACTGGAAAAATATCAAAGCCGCCTCTATATCTAAAAATACTGGATTGCCTGATTCAAAGTGTTTTATTAGGTCAAAGTAAAAGATTGCTTTGGAAATATAGTAAGCATGTCATTAAAGTGGAAATAGATATATGTGCCCCTAGATAAAGACAAAGAAGCAGATGGATAGGTCAGCAGACAGACAGATGAATGAAAGGGCAGAAAGACTAATAAATCAATAGGCACATTAATGGATGCATAGACAGACGGAAAACCCATAGTAATAACAGGTAGACAGACAGTAGTTTAGAGAGATAGATAGACATCCTGATGGGTGGAGACTGTTATATTAAAGTTAGAAAAATAGTGTATAATACAGACGACAGGCAAGAAGGTATGAAGGCAAGAATGGCTTAAATCAGCCAGAAAATACACTAGGCTCTTTAAAAATAGAATATGTATATGTATGTATGTATGTACACATGCATGTATTTAGTGAAAACACTATAGTAGTATACATTTTAATTTCCTCTATGCATTTGGAACTGAGGCAAAATAGCCTGTATAGCTTTACACAATCAGGACTGGCAGAACAGCAGTATGAAGTGAAGGCAGACCAAGTCCAAAACCACATGATTTTACATTCCATAAGGCACCACAATACTGCAAGGCAACCCAGATGGAGATATCACAGCAAAATAACAGCAGGAACAGGAACAACAGAAATACGCACACAGCAGCAAATACTACAACAAACTAGTTGCTGAAAATTATATTTAAATAAGAGAACAAACAAGTATGCATATAGCTATGATAAAGATCTAAATCAATTGAAGCAAAGCAACATCAAGCAAAACTTATTTTGCCTTTGGATGGAATTTTATTAGCACTAGCTGTATATTTTTAAAAACCAGGATTTAATTAGATTTTAGAACAATGGGAGATGTAACAAATTTAGGGAGATGCTATATCATAAGAATTTGTATCATAGTACTAAATTACTTGAATACCCTTGGTTAACATGGCCCATACTGTTATGGCAAATATACATTAGATTAACCTGTGTTTTCAAAGGCATTGCATAAGCTAATTATAGAAAGTAACACATTTGATAATATACCGTGAAAAAAATTCACAGTGGCTTCACTAAATTGTAATTAGAAACAACAGTTCCACTGGTTCCTGTGTTTTACACCAAGTCTAATGATACAGCAGAGGTTACATATTAAGTTACCCATCGATTGTGGATAAGTTTGTGGACTAACATTGGTGCTAGTTATGTGCCAATCACCATAGGAAAGCATTTGCTATGAAATGCACAGGGCCAGAATTTTCATTATGAGGTCACAAAACCTAACCGACCAAACCTTTGCCCTGCTGTTTGAAAAACTTAATGAAGTGGAGTACTTATTACTGCTATTACATTGAGAAATATTATTTGACTATTGTGCTCTTTTTTGTTTTCATAGGAGTTTCTGTATTGTTGTTTCCAGATCTGAGAAAAAATGATGTTGGTAATTTGATGGGTATTACATTGAACCTGTAGATTGCTGTGGGTAGAATGGACATCTTGACGATATTGATTCTTCCAATCCATGAGAATAAGATGTTATTTTCACCTGTTTGTGTCATCCTTGATTTCTTGGAGGAGCACTTTATAGTTCTTGTTGTAAAGATCTTCTACTTCTCAGGTCAGGTGGACGCCAAGGTATTTCATTTTGTGTGTGTGTGTGGCTATTGTGAATGAGATTGTGCTTTTTATTTGGTTATCTGTCTGCTTGTTGCTGGTGTATAGAAATGCAACTATCTTTTGCACATTGATTTTGTACCCTGAGTCTTTGCTAAAGTTGGTTATCAATATAAGGAGGCTTTTGACAGATTCTCTAGGATTTTCAAGATACAGAATCATATCATTCACAAAGAAGGATAACTTCACTTCCTCTTTTTCCATTTGGATACTCCCTGATTGCTCTGGCTAGGACTTCCAACACTGTGTTGAACAGGAGGGACGAGAGAGGGCATCTTGTGTTGTTCCCATTCTTAGGGAGAATACTTCCAATAGATGGCCCTTACTGTTTTGAGGAATAATTCTTTCTATGCCTAGATACTCCAAAGGAACAAAGTGGGAGGTATCTCACTTCCAGACTTTAAACTTAACTGCAAGTTTACAATAACCAAAACAGCATGGTATTGGTGCAAGAATAAGCACATACATCAATGGAACAGAACAGAGATTTCAGAAGCATAAACACTGTCTCTCAATCAACTCATCTTTGACAAAGTCACCAATAACAATCACTAGGGAAAGGAGACTATATTCAGCAAATGGTGATGGAAAAACTGGCTGATCACATGCAGAAGAATGAAACTGGACCACTACCTATCACCATATACAAAAACAACTCAAAATGAATCAAAGTTCTAAGTGTAAAACCTCAGACTATTAGAATTCTAGAAGAAAACATAGAAAACAGTCTTATGCACATCAGAGTAGGCAATTAAATCTTGACTAAATCCCCAAAAGTGAATGCCATAAAAGCTAAGATAGACAAATGGGTCCTCCTCAAACTGAAACACTTTTGCAAGGCAAAATAAACCATCAAGAGAGTGGGGAGACAACCCACAGAATGGGAAAAAATATTTGCTGATTATGTATTTGGCAAAGGCCTAACATCCAGGATCTACAAGTAACTCAATGAGCTGAAAGGGAAAAAAAAAACCTATTAAAAAAGCGGGAAAAGGACATAAATAAACACATCAAAAAGAGATATACAAGCAGC
The DNA here is from genome assembly GCA_963574415.1 of Tarsius wallacei. Taxonomy (NCBI): domain Eukaryota; kingdom Metazoa; phylum Chordata; class Mammalia; order Primates; family Tarsiidae; genus Tarsius; species Tarsius wallacei. The sequence goes on along the minus strand of CAUYQG010151273.1, from coordinate 42,376 downwards.
TAACAGATACATGAAAAAATGTTCAGCCTCACTAATCAGCAGATAAATGCAAATTTATAAAATAACGACGATGAGATACCACCTAGCTTCAGTAAGGATGGCTATCACTAATAAGTCAAAAAAACAAACAAACAAAAAAACAGATGCTGGCATGGGTACAGAGAAAAGGGAATGCTTCTACACTATTGGTGGGAGTACAAGCTAGTTCAACCTCTATGGAAAACTGTATGGAGATTTCTAAAAGAACTAAAAATTGACCTTCCTTGTGATCCAGCAACCCCTCTCTTGGGAATATACCTGGAAGAACATAAATTGTTCTACAAAAAAGACACCTGCACACGCATGTCTATAGCCACACTATTCACAATAGTGGAAACATGTAATCAACCTTACTGCCCCTCGAAAATGGACTGGGTAAAGAAAATGTGGTACATATACATGATGGAGTACTATGCAGCCATAAAGATAAAAATCATGGACTTTGCAGCAAATTGGATGGAGTTGGAGACCATCAGACCTAGTGATCTATCACAGAAACAAAGCGCCATGTTCTCACTCATAAATGGGACCTGAACATTAATCCCATTAGCATAAGAGAGAGATCAGCAGTCTCTGGGCACTGCCAGGGAAGGCAAGGGAGGCATGTAACAACACAAAGGGTACCTGGTCCCAAGCTAGGAGAAGTGAGGGCCAGTTGGAGGCCCAAACTTTGCCTGCATGCAGCCTACTTGTGTAGTTAGTGCTTACATGTACTCCACATCTCTATAATAAAATAATTTTTTAAAAAAGTTATATTATAAGAACACAGATTGAGGGGTTACATGAAGTTACACATGTTGCTCTGACATGTAGTAAAGCAGATGTGAGTAGTCAAGTACCTCCAAATAATCTTTACTAAGATACTCAGTGTGTTTTCCTAATTCAGCATACAGAACAAATTGTTCATGAATGTGACTCATTGCATGGGTATAGCCAGATTTTGATAAAACCTTTCTGTTCCATATTTGAAAAGGACTGGAGTGGAGTGTAAGATGAAATAAGGGGTAAAATAACCAAAAACTAATATTGCAATTTTGTTTGCTTTTTTGTTGTGTTGTATTTTGTTTTGTTACATTTATGAAGCATTTATCGGTAAGGATCACATGATACAGAGGCTGTTTCCGTACAGTTTCTAGCCTGCTAGCTGTAGTTCTGCCATTTTCTTCTCATCTAAAAAGAGTATATCAGGATGAGCACAGTGGAGTGACATTATGACAAGAATCACTTATGATCCACTTTCATTTGTAAAATTGTAATAACTTGACAACTTTAGTTTTTTAACCAAAACACCTTTGTTTTTCCTGGATTTCCTGGATTTCCTTGTCTGCTTCTTCTCAGTTTCCTTTGCAGTTTCTTCTCATCAACCCTCTCCCCCTCTCTTGTTACTAGTATGTCCCAGAACTCAGGCCTTACCCAGCTTATTTTATCTAACCACACTTGATTTCTCGTTCTCATCTAATCCCATGGCTTTAAATACTATCTATATGTCAACGACTCCCAAATTTCTATCTCCAGCCCAGACCTCTTCCCTGCACAGTAAATTTGAATATTCAATTGCTGAACAACTATCTCCAATTGGATGTCTAATAGTCATATGAAACTTAATATGCCTCACACTGAGCTCCTAATCCTCTACGTACCACCTGCACAAACCACCTGCCAAATATGCCTCTTTGGTGATCTTTCACCTCTCGGTAAAAAGGAGTACCATTCTTCCTACTGATTTGATCCAAAGTGGTAGAACAATTTCTTACTCCCTTCTCAAATCCCACTTACCTCTACACCCTACATATGCTTGCAAATCCTGTTGTCTATACTATCAAAATCTATCAATAATCTAACAATTTATCACCCCATCCAGTCCTACTACCATTATCCAGCCATGATCACTTCTTTTCAAAATTACTATGAAAGTCTCCTAACTGTTCTCCTTACTTTCCTTTTAAAATGAAAATTAGATCATGACACATCTTTGTTCAAAAGTTTCCAAAGGCTTCCCATAGCATTTAGAATAAAACTCAAGGTCTTCCAATGGCTCCCATGGCCCCATACACTGTGGTTCTCTGTGACCTCTCTGACTGCACATACTATTAGCTACAGTTACAACAATCATGTTTATTTTATTCTAACACCCTGGGTCTCTCCTCCCTCAGTGGTTTCATCTGATCTCTGCCTAGGATGTTCCTGCCTCAGATGTTTTCATAACTGAGTTCCATCACTTCACACAGGCTTCTCAGTTGAAGTCTTCCCTGGTCCCACTGTATGGAAAAATGCAACACTCCATACACTCTAGTAGTTCATCTCACCTTTTTCTTCATTGTCTCTGTCATACTTATTACCATCTAATGAATTGTCCATTTTATTGGAACAACTTGAATTCTTTCCATTCTGGATGCCTTTTATTTCCTTTTCTTGTTTAATTGCTTTGGCTGGAACTTCCATTACTATGTTGAATGAAAGTTGTGGAAGTGGGCATTTTTGTCTTGTTCCTGATCTTGAAATGATTTTCCCCATTCAGTGTGAGGTTAACTGTTGGTTTGCTATCTATGACTTTTATTGTGTTGAGGTATATACTTTCTTTACTTATTTTTTAAGAGATCTTTATCATAAATGATGTTAAATTTTGATAAATGCCTTCTCTGTGTCTGTTGAAATTATTATTATTTTTGTTTTTTCTTCTGTTAATGTAGTGCTTGTTTTCCTTGTCAGAGTTGAGGACTTCTCTGGACAGAGGAGTCATTTGTAGTGATGGGAATCATTTCACGGGAATCTTGATGAGTTTTTTGGCTAGCTCTGGTATTTGATGACTACCAGAATAACTCACTAAAAATGTCCATTTAGGTTACCTTAGGACTGGGCCAGTGAAAACAAGGTAGTTGGAGGGTTTAGGCAATGTTTATTTACCAACCAGAATAAAAAAATTAAGTATTTTGAACAACCAGTATAATTATACCATTATGTACAACCTAATATCAGTTCTATTATCTGTTTGTGTGATAAGATGCATTTGGTAAGTTTTGAGTTCGAGTTAAACAGATTGTTTTACTGTGGGAATTTTCAGGGACTTAAAATTGTCAGTGCATGCAGTGACTCTTTGAAAGAAAAATGCAGTACATAGTCTCTTTTTCCAAATTAGACATGAAATCATTTTTCTATAGAGTACATCTTGGGATTGTTTTTCTTTAAAAGTGTGTTGACAAATTCTGTGTTGGCTCGATCACTTAGTCAGGGTAATTAATGTTGTAACAACCATAAACTAGTAGTGACTTAACACAGATATTTATTTCTACCTCCCATCACAGTCCAAGGTGAGGTTGGGTTGTTCTTCTGGGTTTCTTTTCTTTCGGATAGTGATCCAGGGATCTAGACGTTTCCGTCCTATGCTTCTTCCACTGGGGTAGTCTTCACCAAGAGAGAAGTCATGACTGAATATTCCCTAAAAGTCTTCCATAGTAAGCAGAATAATTTAAAGTTAAATTGGTCCCAATTCCTAAGCTAGTCACGCCCAGAAAAAAACCCTCTCTATAAGATTCTTATCTTTAAACAAAATAGTGAAGTTTTTAAAAGGGAAAGTTCTTTAAGGTATACACTGTGAAAGTTTAAAAATATGTGCATGTGAATATGTAGGTGTAATAATTATAATTGTTATAAGGCATATATAGTTAAAATAAAATTATGTTGTTTGAAAAAGAGAATTTTAAGCAAGAAATCACCTTCTTCTTTGTCCTATCTTCTTTTTATTATAACAAATTAAGCTCAAGTCATTTTACAAACAAGCAAAAATAGCTTAAAATTTATCAGTTGTTGTCCAGAAAATAAATTAAAAATGGACTCATATAAACATTTATACATGTATGTATATAAATCTTTGAGCATAAAAATGTAAAAGAATATGCAGGGACTTTCAAAAGAGTTATGAGAGTTTTCATTTTATTTTTAAAAAGTGTAAACAATTTATAAAATAAATGTGAAAACCTAGAAGTCAAAAACCTAAAATTATCTCACTGCTGTCATATCTACTTTGATTTTTGCATCCTCAGTAACATTCTCTCCAAGGTTTTAATGATATATATGGGTATACACATTTTAAAACCTGAATTCACCAACAGTAAAGGGTTCTACAAATAAAATCTTTATATATTTCATATTTAATTCCCTGTGCATTTTAATAATATTGGACTCTTTATCCAGCTATTCTTTAGAGGATAATTTTTTGAAAGTTATCCTGCTAATTATTATTCCTGCTAATTTATTAGCAGGAAAAGGCAAATTTTCCTGCTAATAAAATCATGTAGTGTAAGCTGCTCCATCTTCCTTCCAAACTCTGAGAGCTTCTGGGCGGTTAAATGCAAGAACATTTTTGGTAAACAACTGTTATCTCCTCAGGCTGACACCCAAGGGGTCCTGAAGTTTGCAGACAATCTAGTCATCCTGATGGGAAGTAGAAACCAGTTAGCAAAAGAAATAAGTCTTTAGGTCAAAGGAAGCTCATTGGGATTAGAAGACACTAATTTATTAGAGAGTCAGAAGGTGACACCTGAGTCAGGGAGAGAGAAACCTAGGGATGGAGCTGAGTTGGTTATTATACTGAACAAACACTCTTCCTGATGTGACTCTGTATGCCTTTCCTGCCTAGTGAACTTCACCATCACATAATTCCACGGCACAGTATGTTATATCCAAGAAGGCTGTCGTCTTGTAGATAACTTACTTTTATCACAATACATGAGAGAAAGGGTTGGGGATCAGGCAGACTTTCAGGGCTGCAATGGCCCCAGTTCTTGAGAGAGTCACATGAAAACAGGGAGAAAACTGACCTTGGCGACTGTTAGGCTGTGCCACTCCAAGTACCTCAAGAACATTCAACACCCTCCCTCTCACGCTTGCACTCGTGTGGATAGTAATAACTGACATATTCAGTTAAGAGGAGACTCTGAAGGGAAAATTGTCTTCCCTCCCTAAATTCCCCAGCTATAAGCTTTGAGGAAATATAAAATGGATTTTTAAAAACAATCTATAATGGAAAAAATAATTATGGACCAAGCAGATTATGCAGTGGCCTCTGGTTATTTTTGTTTTAAATATCCTAGTCATACATAACTGATTTATCGTCAATGCTTTTAATTCATAGTTTCTTTCTCTTCAGTGCTTCACATCAAATACTGGTGTCCCTTTAATTTTTTTTCAGTTGTTTTTAACCTTTGCTGTTTATTTTCTCTTCCTGCCTCAAAGCATCTGGAGTGTAGATCATACAGATAACTAGGGTTTCTGTTTTTCTACTTTAAATTTAATTTATGAAGGTGGCTTATACTCTCACTCACTGTCCTTGTCTTAAAAAAAAAAATCCTTTTTGTCTTGTCTCATTATCTCCAAATAAACATATTCTATTTAATCAATACTTGTGGCCCAGAATGTCTTCATAGTTTAAAACCTGTGTCATCATGTAACAACAAAAATAAGAGTCAAAATAGTGTGCTAAAATGCAGGATTAGGATCAACCATCTCCTGTTTTATAAACTTTATTTCTGGTGTTAGCGTTAAGAAGTTATGAATTTTGAACCCAACACAACTTCTAAATAAGGACCAATAGCCAGGATAGCACAGATTAGTCACTTCTCCTCTTTCTCCTGGTAGGTTCTGCAGAAAATATTTTTAACCTCTTTCTCTCTCTCAAAACACAGACTTTTGAACAGTTATTTTCCATTCCATTCCTGCCCATTGAAAAGTTGCTGGAAACACTGAATTTTTTTAAAGAACTGAGAGAAGTTGAGTAAATCACCAGTGCCCCCTAGTGTCTAGAATAAACATCTTGGAAACTAGTCTCAGCTGCAGTAGCCTTGTTCATGCAGCTGCTAGAGTCTTTTGTTATGAAGAAATGTGGTTTGTTTCTATTATATCTTGGTATCCAAAGAGTTTCAGCTTTTCCCCATAAATTCCCTGGAAATAGAAATGCTGCATTTTTCAGGTCAGGAGATATTTATTTCATAGTTATCTCTAGCAGCACAATGAAATGCAATTATATTATTGAAGGGACTGAGAATAGAAAGGCTTTTTTACAGAAACAATTTCAGCAATTTTTTTTCTATATTTGACGAAGTATAATGCCAAGAAATTGACATAGACCTACTCTCTACATCTGGACGTGTGTGTGTGTGTGTGTGTGTGTGTGTGTGTGTGTTAAATTTGCCTTTAAATTTATGTGAATGTGATCTGTTTTTACTAATAGAATAATTAATTCAATTTTTAAAAAATCTATAAAAGAAGAGACAAGTTATCCTCTTGTCCTGGAGGGAAAATAAATAAGACATTTTCAAGAGATTCCACAGGCAAAACCATCTGTTGGAAATCACACTTAAAATAGACGGTGGTAATCGGTAATTCTTGGTCTCAAGGGATGCAGCTATAAGGTGGAATCTTTTTAAAGGTACTACATCTTCCCAGAGGCTCCTAGACCTAAAGCATGGAATATCCCTGCCCTCTACCATGCACCCACAGGCTCGTCTCTCCTGCACCCACTCAGAGACTGAGTCTCAAGGGTCTGTGCAGATTTTGTGAGCATCAGCTATACCTGGACTGTGACAGAGGAAGCAATAGTTCTTGGGGTTTTGTGTTCCAAGGACAGCAAGAAGGTGAATACATCTCAGAAGGAGGATGACTCATAAACTCATTTGAAAACATTTATATTTGTTGGGTTTGGCCATAGAGAAGATGATAATTTTCAGCAAATACATGAAGCACAGATAAGCTGTTTTAAATGGTATAAATAAAGAATGAAGGGGAAATTGAACTGATAAATGTAGAGTGATTTTCTGGAAATATTTTCCAAACTGAAACGTAGGCAATTATGAAAATGTTTCCAAGAAGAAAATGAAGTGTAAATTCTAGGATACCAAATCCATGTCAGGTGGAAGCAGGGATCATCTTATCCAAAGGTGCTTTGCAAATGAATGAGTATCTATGACTGTGTAGAATGAACCGACTTCTAACAGCTAACTTAGATATGTGATCCCTTATTTACATTGTTTATATAAACCATTCTGTCTGCCCTGGAATTTCCGTTTTGTTTGTTTGTTTGTTTGTTTCCATCACCCCTTTCTCTCTACATGTTTTACCTGTCTGGAATACCCTGCCTTGTCCAAATGATTCATTCTCCATATTCATTTTTTTCCACAGACATTTTCCTTCATGCCCTATGACAATGGTCCCCTAGGCCAGTGTTTTCAATGTCCTTAGACAGCAGTATAGGTAGCTCACAGGTTATAACAGTAGCCTATGGAGCAAAACTGCTTAGATCTGAACAGTTCTGTAAAGTCAGGTAAATCACTCAACTTCCCTGTGCTTCAATGTGTAAACCAGAGAAAATAATTAGAATAGTTTTGAGAACTACATGACTTGACACATAGCCACTTAGAGCAATGTGTTGTGTATAAAAAGCACTGGTAAAATGCAAACTATTTTTAATTTCTTAATAATATTTACTACAATAATAACATATTACATTATGATCAAGTATACAGAGAAACACACATATGTATACACTTATATATCACTAAGCAAAAGTTTCATCATAACTACCTTATGATGTGCAATGCTTCCTGTTTTGTTCTTTTATATTTCCTTGTGATCATGACCCAGTAAAAAGTTGTTATGTGTCATTATTGTTTCTTGACTCATAGATTGAAAGCAAGGTCTTAGGATATACATCTTAAGCTATAAAAATGTCTGTGATGTAAGAGGGAGATGGGGTGCTCAGATAACACACTTGGCATTTCTAACAAATTCATGGCTCTGGGACTTCTTTTTAACATTCTGAATCCACTTTGCAGCATTGGCTCTTCTTGTGGGCACAGAGTTTTGTTTGTTTGTTTTTCACTAAAGGTGGTAATAACAACAGCAATAATAAAACTGTCAACTTGTCAGAGTTTCCACATCCTAAGATAATCAAATGACAGAAGATTCTACTACCCTGTAAAAGGTTATATTAGGAGGAGAAGTAAACATGTGGCTCCAGGACTTCAGCAGTGCCAAGCAGATTTTGTCAATTTAAGAGCTTTTTTTTTTTTTTTTGAGTTGGAGTCTCACTCTGTCGCCCAGACTGGAGTGTGGTGGCACGCTCGGGGCCACCGCAGCCTTGCCCTACGGGGCTCTGGCGATCCTTCCGCCTCAGCCTTTCAAGTAGCCGGAACTACAGGTGCTCACTACCATGCCCAGCTAATTTTTTTTTTTTAATTGTAGAGACAAGGACTCGCCAAGTTGCCCGGGCTGCTCTTGAACTCATGGGCTCAGGCAATCCACTCGCCTTGGCCTCCCAATTCCTGGGGTTACAGGCTGAGCCACCGAGCCCGGCCAACTTAAGAGCTCTTTAGTGGCTGCTTAGAAGGTAGGTGGCCGTTTTTTCCTTTCTTCCCTTCAAAAAAATATGACAATCAGCCAAACAGAAGATTCCCATGGCAGTGTGTATGTATGTGATATTAAAGTATATAATATGTAGTAAGGATAAATAATACTTAAGAAAGCATAGTTTTGTTTTAAATATATATTTATATGTGTATGAATGATAAAAATGTATTTCTTACTCTATGGGTGGATCTTAAAAGGGCTACTTAGGGGTTAACTTATTGAAGTTAACTTATTGAAGTTAACCCCTAAACTGTTGCTTCTTTCCTATTGATTTCTCTTGGGTTTTTTTTTCCAAATTCATAAAATAATAAAGATTAAACAAAATATTCTGAAATAGTGGAGGTGTGCCTGCAACTGAACAAGGAAGAGTTGATGTAACAATAATTATGATAATAATACAAAACAAAAATTAATCATGGTAAATATGGTCATTAGTGACTTCCAGAAGCTTATAGGATGGATGTTTATTCTAGCTTCTGGGATTTCCTGGAGTCCAGGGAGGACACTGCTCTCAGAGAAGCAGCCTCCTGAAAAGGCTGAGTTACAGCCTGCTGCCATGGACAAAGGCACTGCTCTCACTGACTCATGGTCAGGTCCACAAAGCTCTGGACAAGAAGAGAACAAGCCGAGCAAGAGACAACTCATATATGAACAAAAGTCAGTAATAAAAGATGCTCCTCAACAGCTCTCTTTATTTTCACTGTCCCCTATGCTGCAGACACAAAAGATAATGTAATTCCATAGATGCTACTCTCTGTTGACTGTAGATACCACAATGGCTATCATTTTCCAATCAGTAGAGAGCATATTTCTGTCTTTTGATGGAAAATGTTACATATCTTCTTTGTTCGGTATCACAGACTCCAATAAGACAAGTGATTTTAAGATGTGACTCCATCGGCCCTTGAAGATCTGCCTAACGTACTAATTACTACTGTATTCTTCAGATGTTATCTTCCCACTGCTATATTCTTCTTTATAACTCAAAAAATGGCTTATATCTTTTAAAAAGATAATCTAACAATGACCCTAAAAAGCAGTTAACTTGCAAGACTTGATATGTAAAAGTCTTGATGCATTCAAATTTTAAATTTAGGCATGAGATTAGGTTTAAATAATGAATTTATGAGTTCACCCAGGCCAAACAAGTCCTGATGGGTTAATTGTGTATTCTGAAATGTTGGATAGCATTTTTATTGGTCAGGGTAGATTATGCCATGACAAATAGCAGTTACCAGATCTCACTGGCTTAATACACCATGTTCAACATGGGTTTTCAGGGATCTCTGCTCATCATAGTTGTTTGGAAATCTGAGCTAACAAAATCTACCTCAACACATATTTCCATGATTGCAATAGCCAGAGGGAAGAGAATATATCAAAGTCTTTAACACAGAGACACCTGGAAGCAACAAGTCATCACTTCTGCTTGCATTTATTAGCCAAAGAAAGTCAAAATGTCACATCTCACTTCAGGTGGGTGAGGAAATACAAAAACTACTATGTGCCTGGAAGAAAAATTTAAAAATATTTATTAAATTATCTTAGTGACCTACCATTTTCTCACTTTTCATGTTTATTTGGTGATCAGGACTTATTCATTGACATCTGATTTCAGATTCTACTTTCCACTTACTAGTTGACTTAGTTTATAATCTCATCATCATTCAAATGGATTCTAGAAAAGTCTTTTTACCTCCACCCAGCAACTTCATACCTTATAATCCAGCCATATTGATTTATTTGCAATCTGGTACATTTTATTTCACATCTTTATGTCTCTTCTCACATCTCTCACTCTGTTATCCTCTCTACCTGACATCCCACTCCTTCCATAGCCATCTCACATTTTACATTAGAAAACTCCACATACTTCTAGCCCATGATTACATTGAATAACATTATGTTTACATCTTCTCTCTCTCTATTTTCGTAACAAGACTTGATTCTCCATTAATGCAATTATTGATATACAATCTTTTTTATATAAAAATGTAAGCTCCTTGAAAGTAATAATCATTCTTGTGGAATAGTCATGATAGTGAACCACTATTTCACATTGCTTTGCTTATATTGCCATATTTTTGTTTTTTATGTTCCTCGTGGCTAGAATGCTTTTGAGCTCAATAATAGCCAAATAAATCTATTAATTTATGCCAAGAAATATAACCAACAGATGTTCAGTTCATACTAGCAAGTAAAGGTATCTTAAAACAATCAAGTTATAGACTTTGCCACTAAATATAGACTTGGAGAAAAGTAGAGCTAACGGGTATTCACGAACATTATGATTAATCCATTAAGGCTTTTCAGTACTCTCTCTGGAAACTGATTGTGACTTTCTCTGATGGTGTAAAATATAGCCTGAGAGTTGTGATCTTTTCTATAACCCTTCTAAAATGCTGTTTTCTTAATACTTACCATGGAAATATTCTCATCACTCAATTTCCCAGTTACAACTTGCTACCATTTCCAGGGTTACAGTTTTTATTTGTATTCTACTTAGTGAGACTACTTGTTTTCTGCTGTTTCCCAGGAAAGTATCTTAGTCTCACCAGAGTTGATGAAGACAGGGCCCCCACCTCTAGAGTAACAACTGTAGGAATGTATTCTCAGGGATCAGAACCAGAAACATTGCCCTAATTGTTCTTGAGTGGATGCATTCTCAACAGCAAGGGCTAAGGTCTTGGTAGCTAGATGAAAGAGTTCTCAAAAGTGTGTATGTGTGTGCAATGTTGGGTGGCAACTGAATATGTATCTACTTGCTTTCATTCACTTCTTTGGTTTATCACCACCAGATCACTAACTCAGTTACTAACCCAAGCAAGTAAATGCTGTACATAAATAAGCATTTACTTCTTTGAAATAAGATCAGTAAATGTTGTACATTTACTTGCCTGGGAGTCTTGCACACTTGTAGTGTGAGGAATTTCAATAGTAAGCTAAAGCTAGAAAGAAAAACATAAGAATGGTTCACTCATTTGCCAAACTAATTATAGTTTCTCTGCTTATTCAAAATCCCAAGAAAATTCATTGCCTCATATAAATGAGGAATTTCTAGTGAACAAGAATATAATTTCCTCAATCTATCCTGTCTTATTTCAATTTACAGGTGTATTTATGGTTAAGAATAACTATTAATAACATCATAATATCTTCTTGCTTTTGTTTTTTCAAACAACAACAAAAAAACACGTTCCCAGTAAACACAAACTAAAATCTCACTAGAGATAATTCATTGTTTTCATGCTGCTCTTGAGATAAATTGAGTTCCCTGTAGCTCTGTGTTTGTGTCTTTGAAATGAGATCAGAAACAATAAGCTCAGGTCCACTCTAGAGGAACATGAAAGATGCCTTAGATGTCTAATAGGAGGAGAGTTCTAGTCTCCGACATTTTTTTCTCCTTCACTAAAACCATATCCTTTCTGCACAACTGTTATGTAGAGTCTCCTTCTCTCTTCAGAACCTCCTGGGAAATACTCCAATGAAACTGGAAACATTCAATATTTCTCTGTAAGACTGACTGTTCTGTGTACTGCTAGATTGCATTTCCTGGAATACCCGAAATTTCTCCTATGTAAATGAGAGTATGAATTTTGCATACCAGAGGAAACAAACAACATATTGGCTGTCTAATTATCTTTTCCCATATTCTCCCTTTCTAATAGAACTTAATTTTGTGTGTGTGGGGGGGGTCTGCTTTTCCTCTATGTGCCTCATGGAAAACTGATTTCATGACTACCTCAACAAGTGTATGGTGATCAGATTACATTCATGAACTGGTAACCTGGGACTATGGTTTGGAAAAGAGGAGGAAGAGGAACATATGGTGATGATACTGGGTCTTCACAGGGCTTCTGGGAAAGGTTTCCTGGCTCTTAAGAAAACAAACTGAAAGAAGTGATTCGTTTTTTGCCTCTGAATGCTGCTACTTCTTGATGTGATCCAAGACCTGATGCATACAGGAAGGAAAGCCTGAGGGTGGCTGAACCAAGAGAAAGAATCAGATCCTTGAAGACTTTATTGAATTGTTGATCATATTGCACCCGGGGCCTGTCTTCTTGTTATTTTGACTTTCAACTACATAGGGGAAAGAAATTCCCTCACTCAAAGTATTTTGAATCAGATTCAGGGACAATTTATTCCTGTCTCAGAGACTCTGTCCTTCTTTCTAGCTGTTGCTCATTGCATGAACCAATGAAAAAAAAATTCAATTTCTCATTGGTTCTATTGAGGGTTGCCAGATAAAATGCAGGAAATTTCATTAAATTTAAATTTTAGACGAACAATGAATAATTATTTTAGGATAATTATGTTCTGCACAATGTTAAGGACATACTAATATGAATAATTATTTGTCATTTATCAGAAATTCCAATTTAGCTAGGGTGTCCAAATTTAACTAGGGTGAAATTCAAATTTAGGATGTCTTATAATTTTATTTGTCACATCTAGCAACTCTAGTTCTATTAGAATAATATCAGAAGGAAGATTTTTAAAGTTTCTTTTCAATAGCCAGGGGAAATAGCATAAAATATTGTATGTGATTTGATTAACAGGTAGCTGACCTGATTCACAAGGCATTTGGGCATGCACAAATCATAAAATAAATAAATAAAACCAAAAACCCTCAGATTTTTTATGAAAAAAGATAGATGATATAAATAGTTAAAATTCATATGTGCAAAACCCCAAATATACTTGATATATCATTAAATGTATTACCATGGAATAAACTAAAAAATGGGACATTTTCTTCAACACTCATCTTGCATTGCTACCCCTAAAACATGCTTGTGGAAGGCATTGCAATAGCCCTCTCTTATTTGCAGGGGTTATACTCCAAGACCCCCAGTCTTGGATTCAGACTTCTGAAACTGCAGATAGTGCGGAATCCTTTGTATAGCTGTTTGATTTTTTCCCTATACACACATATCTATGATAAAGGCCAATTTATAAATGAGGCACGGTAAGAGATTAACAATACTAACAATAAATAGAACAATTATAACAATATGGCTGCATCACCCCTCCTGAACCTTAGGACAACTATTAACTAAAACAAGGGTTATTTGAACGCCAACATTGCTATTCTACAGCAATCAATCTGATAACTGAGATAGCTACTAAGTTAATAACAGCCTAACAAGCAAAGTATACAACTTGGTTGCATAGACAAAGGATTGATTGGCTTGTGGGGTGGAACCAAGTGGAATGATGCAAGATTTCATCAATCTGCTAAGACGAGGTTGCAATTTAAGACTTATGCATTTTTTTTATTTCTGGAATTTTCTATCTAATATTTTTGAACTGCTTTTGACCATAGGTAACTAACATTATAGAAAGCAAAACTGTAGGTAAGGGGGAACTACAAACTGAATCCTACTTTTTGTTTTCAAGTCATGCTCATGTCTGTTCAGGTAGATCCTGAGATTGGAGCTCTCCAGGGTATTTAGTCTCTGCATCGATTGGAAAAAAATTTGTAAAACAGTGCACTGGAATGAGATAAACAAAGTTCTAGGTTTGAGGCTCAGAAAATAAGACTAAGAAAAAGAAAATAAAAATATAAGCATGCATTTTCTTATTTTTGCAAAAGTTTTTTTTAGGATTTTTATACTATATTAAACCACAAAAATAAAAAAATAAAAATAAAAAAAGGATCGATCATCAACATATATCTCAGACCGAAACTCTGGATGGAATTCTGAGATATATGTTGATCGATCCTTTGCTCACCCTGCATTTCTTTGAAGGATCAACAGAGATGACCTGTGCTCTAGTTCCTAAGATCAAGCCAGCGCACCAAATCCAAGCCTCTGAATATGTCCAAATTGTAGAAACACGCTTTTATCACCCTGGTCCACCAAAATACTTCCCATACAGGTCAACAACATCTGTAATTGCTGACTCAACTCTCTCAAATTCTACAAATATCCACACTGCTTCATCATCAGGGGCACCAGGAATTAGAAATATCACACATTTTCCAACGTTGCCATATGTTTCACATTCTTCCTTGGTTTCCACTTCCAAGTTTTCACCCACCTCTCCTGCACCAACCATGTTTCCGACACTTGACACTTAAGCATTTCGGTTAATGGACTTGAATCTGACTTCTTAGATGCATTCTTCTCCTTGGCATCGCCTGCGATGATCTTGCCGCCAGGCTCACTGATCTTCTCCACACATGGTGGTGCTCAGCCCCACCATGATCTTCTGCGTCACTGTGCTGCCATGCTAGCAAGGAAGGAGCCACTAGGCCTGGTGGGAGACGTTGGTCTGTCCTGTGCCTCATACATTGGTGGTGGTGGTGGTGGTGGGGACTTGGGAGGAAGGCTCACAGCTTTGGAAGACTGTGATGGAGGTCTAGGGCAGGGGTTCTCAACTCTCAACCTCTCCCTCTTCCACCTGCCTCCTGGGCCACAGGCCACAGACGGATACTGGTCCATGGCTTGTTGGGAACCGGGCCACACAGCGGGAGGTGAGCTATGGGCGAGCTCTTGCTGTCAGATCAGCGGAGACATCAGATTCTCATAGGAATGCAAAACCTTTTCTAAATTGCACATGCGAGAGATCCAGGTTGGGTGCCTTGTGAGAATCTAATGTCTGATGATCCCCCTTCCACCCCCACCCCCACCACTTCCCACTCCCCCACCCCTTATATCCACTCCCTGGTTGTGGAAAATTGCCTTTCACGAAACTAGTACTTGATGCCAAAAAGGTTGAAGACCGCAGGCCGAGTGTCCTCTTCATAAGGAAAGTCTCAGGCAGCTCTTTGTCCTCCCCCGGAGAAGTGGGTGGGGCAATGGCAGCTCAGCCCATATTTCTTTCCCTCCTCTCTGGCTCATAATCTTCATCTTTATCAAAATCTGGATTTGGTCGCCTTGAACACCTGCTGGCTTTCTGTCTCTACACCTCTCTTCTCTTTCTCTTCCTTTTGTCTTTTCAGTGTTATGTCGGAAACGTGAGAAAGGAGAATTGTCAGCACACTGGGTTTGAATTTTGAGTTCTTTAACAGCATGGTCAAGAGTAGGCTCATGCCAAGAAAGTTCTTGATGCCGAACTAAACTAGCCAGAAGCTTATAAAGGTAAAAACTGCAAGTGGGCTACATAGCAGGGTGGTAAGGGAACAAGGAATGAAAAACAAAAGGAACAGTCTCTTGGATTTCAATTAACAAGGTATACAATTACATGAAACTTGTGGCTAGGAAGTTTTTAAATGGTCAGCAAGAATGGTCAGGGTGAACAGCGGGAACAGGCTGTGGGTCTGTGGTCATGGGAACCTTACAACAATTACATGTACACACTGGGTGGGGGGGTCATTTTTAAGTCAGGCAGACAGCTAAGATGGAAGATTTTAACAAAATGGAGTTACTTATGTCAAGCAAGCTATTGCAATTATTTTACATATTTTATTAGCTATTTCATTCCCCCTTTTAGTTGTACATGAGTCAGTTCGTTGATTCATCAGTTATGGGTATGGAATTATAATAGGTTTTTACATGTATAAGTTTTACAGAGTTGGTATCTAGCAGATTGCATGTAATTGAAGTTAGAATTCATGTCTTGTGCAAGGTTAGTTAGCCCTAATTTTCCTTGGACCAGGGCAGTGGTACTACATGCAGCTGTTTCAGCTATGCTGAACCCAATTAAGGCAGACACTAGTAGGGAGGCAGCACATTTCCAATGAGTTGTTGAAAGACCAGAAGGACTGAATAAAAGGGTCTCTTTAGGACTGCTGTAAGCAGATACCTGGGGAAGTACATGAACAGTAACACATAAGATAGGCTTACTGTTTAACATTTCAGTGGTAATTCAGGTTGTAAGACCTATGTTCAGAGTTAAAGCAATTGGGATAACAAAGGCAAGGGCTAAGGAATGATTACAATGCATCCAGATAATTGTTAACCAGTAAATTAGTCTATTTTGGGCAATTGGAGTCTCACATTTCAGGTGTGTGTCGGCTGGTCCGCCTGCAGTGTGGTTGAAGCAGGTAGGCGGGCTCAGAGGATGATATTGAGAGCATATTTTAGGGACTCTCATTGCAGTCTAGTTGGCTGAGCAATGTGGAGTGATGTCAGTTTCCGTGGCTCTCTTAACTTGAGTTTGATGAATCCAGGCCAGTATCCCGTTTGACTTTGAGTGCCATTTTTTTTTCCTAGGACTTAATCCTCAGGCCTTAAAGCCATCGGAAGGTTTGGGCCCTTGTTTTACATTGACTTGGGCACGGGCAGGGCACATGGCAGTGGCTGTTGCAGCCATGCTTTTTTAAGTCATTGATATGATAAAAAATGGTTTAACAGCTTAATTTGGTACCTCAGGTGAGTAGTAGAATGCAGTTGTTTTACCAAGCTGTGTCTGAGAGCTTCAGGTAAAATAATTTTAGAGTCCTTGACCCACCATCCAGTGGAGTTTTTATGAGCTCCCACTAAGTCCGCCTGTTCTTCCTCCTCTTGGGTATATGTAGACTGTTTTGGGAGAGAAGGAGCTGGAAAATTTTTAGTTAGCAAGATAGTTAGGGGTTTAACTGGGAGTTCTGCTGCCTGTTGCGCTGCCTGGTCCACCAGGCAGTTTCCAGTTGTTTCTGGAGTGTCCAACTTTTGGTGTCCCCTGCAATAAATGTCAGCTACCTCTTTGGAGAGCCATATAGCCCCTAGGAGGGCTAAAATTTCCTCCTTGTTTTTTATAGTCTTATCTGCTGCAGTAAGAAGACCTCATTCTTTATAGATTATGGCATGCACATGGAGTGTGGCAAAAGCATACCAGCTGTCAGTGAAAATGTTTATCTGCTTTCCTATTTCCCAGCATAGGGCCTGAAAAAGCAATTAACTCAGCTTTTTGAGCCTAGGTATCTTGAGGCAATGCCTGTGACCAGATTATGTCATGAGTCACGGTTATAGCTGTACCAGCCTTGCAGACTCCCTCTATTACCAGGCTGCTGCCATCCATGAACAAGTCAGCATCAGCCTGACTTAAGGGAGTGTCCTGAAAATTAGGTCAGCTAGCCTGGGAGATGTTCAACTTGTTTTTACAGTCACAAACTGGCATTTCCAGATTATCATTGGGCAGCAGTGTGGCCAGATTGAGGCATTCAGAAGGAGAGAAAGTTAGTCTAGGTTGGTCAAGTACGAGGCTTTGATACTGGGTGATGTGAGTGTTTGACATCCAGTGACCAGAGGTTCCTCAGAGAAGAGTTTCAACATTATGGAGAAGTGTTAAAGCCATGTTCTGGCCAAAAGTCAATTTATCTGCTTTCTTAACTAGTATGGCCGTGGCTACAACGGCCCAGAGACAAGAGGGCCAGCCAGAAGCCACTGGGTCAAATATTTTTGACCAGTAAGCCACTGGTCTTTTTTAGGGTTCTAAGGTCTGAGTGAGGATCCCTTTTGCAATTTCTCATTGTTCATGAATGAACAAGTGGAAAGTCATGGTAACATCTGGGAGGGCTAGTGCCGGGGCTTGGGTTAGAGCCATTTTTAACTGCTGGAATGCTTGTTCCTTAGTAGCAGTCCATTTTTAGGGGCTGATTTCCTGCAGTGGCTGTGTACAAGGGCTTGGCAATTTTAACAAATCCTGGGATTTACAGCAGGCAATACCCTGCCACCCCCAGGAATTCCTGTACCTGTTTCTTTGTGGTTGGCATGGGAATCTGAAGAATGGCTTCTTCCCAGGCTGAAGTCAGGGCTCGTTTACCCTTTTTTTAGCTGGTATCTCAAGTAGGAAACTTCAGTTGAGCAGAGCTGTGCCTTTTTTGCTGACACACGGTAGCCCATGTCTTGGAGGAGCTGTAACAGAGCCTAAGTACCTTTTAAACAAGTGTCCAGGTCTGCAGCCATAAGCAAGAGATTATTTACATACTGGAATAAAGTACATTCAGGGTGAAAGGTACAGAACCCTGACAAATCCAGTTCCTGAAAAGAGTCGGGGAGTTCTTGAAACCCTGTGGCAACTGAGACCAAGTTAGCTGACTGGTGTCTCCCGAGTCAGGATTTGTTCATTCAAAGGTAAAAATAGGTTGACTGGCAGGGAATAAAGGAATGGAGAAGAATGCATGTTAGTTGGACTGGGTAGCCCCAATAAAAAGAGTCCTGGCCTCCTCAGTCTATTTTCAATTTTACCAGTAGACAGCAGGACCAGAACTTACTTTAGGTCCTCTATCTTTGGGCAGGGAGGGCAATTTTTTTACCCAGTGACCCAGCTCTTTACAATATGCACATTGATTCTTGGCTAGCTAGATGCATCAGATTTCCTTTTGTCCCTTTGTTTTGCATGCTGGCCTTGAGCCAGGTTGGGAGGCCTGGATGGCAGCAACTAATACTTTTGCCTGCTGTTTTGTTTCTCTGTCCATTTTCTTGTCTTCCTGTTTCTGTTTCTCAGCATTTTGGCTATTAAAAACCTTCTGAACTACCTTGAGCAGCTGAGAAAAGTTTGTTCCTGCAAAACCCTCCAGTTTCTGCAACTTTTTCTGGGTGTCTGGAACTGTCCAGAGCTGCCTGAGCCACAAATGCCAGAATAATAGCTCGAGCATTTTCAGGAGCTGAAGGATCAAAAGGGGTGTAGGTTCAAAATGCCTCTTGGAGGCACTCAAGATATGCCCCTGGAGATTCCTCGAGTCCTTAGAGAATTTCAGTAGTTTTAGAAAGATTGATAGGTTTTTGGGCTGCTCCCTTTAAACCAGCTAATAGAGTCCGGTGATAAGTTTTTAATGTTCTAGATCCTGCTGAAGTGTTAGGGTTCCAATCTGGGCAAGAGTTGGGAAAAACCTCCTCTGACTTTTTTCCTTTGTTCCAGCTACTGAGGTCAGGAGAGACTTTTTAGCCTCAGCTCTAATACGTTTTGGCTTTTCAGAAGTAAATAGGGTTAAAAAGGAGCTGCTGGCAATCATCCCAGGTGGGACGATGAGTACACATGATTGATTTTACCAGGGAGGTTAAAACCTATGGCAGATTTTGGCAAGATTTCACTCTCTTGAGAAACAGGTAAAACAAGTTTTCCTTGAAGAGTTAGCCAGGGGCTTTTGTATATAGCACCCTGTTGTTTTCAAGTTAGAAGATCTGTCTCTGTATAGTGTGGTTTATGGGAAGGGTCCTGAGTTTTAAGAGAACATATTTTTAACAGGGGGATTTGGGACTAAATTTAACCATTGTTTGATATAGGAAAACTGATCAGGATGACCAGGGGTCCCTGTAATGACCTTTTAAACAGACTGAGTAACATGAACATTCAAAGACCCTGTAGGGGGTTAACTAACATTAAATACAGCCCAGTCTATTTTACAAAGGGTCCGGAGCCAGCCTTTTGAAAGGCAGACACTGTAGTCCTCACCAAATACAACAGAGAAATTTTTCAACATACAGTCCAGAGGACTGACGGGTTGCGAATTTTGTAAACCCATAACAAACAATGAACAAACAACAAGTAAACAGTTAAAACACAAAGTTAAAGCACAATGACAGACAAGGCACATCCAGACCAAGTCAGAAGAGTTATGGATCCCTGGAACAAACTCAGGGCAGAAAACCAACCTCGTCAGGCCATGACTCCCTTAAACAGAATTGTGGCCACAAACAGAACAAAACAGATTCTTACTGGTAAACAGAAAAAATTCTTACCTCTTAGGAGAATGTAGATGAACTCAGGAATTTTTGAGGTGGGAGGAAATTAGCAGTCGTTCCTTCTCCCTCCAAGCCAGATGAGAGGTCATGGGGCCCTGGAATGATTCAGGGGCACCTCCTCTGTAACTTCTCCATCGAACTGGAGACAGCTGGAGCAAGGCTACCTCCTGAGGTTGGTGACTTCTCGCTGGGACTTCCAAATGTTATGACCAAATCACGAGAAAGGAGAATCGCCAGTACACCGGGTTCAAATTTTGAGTCCTTTAATAGTGCGCCGCCAAGAGTAGGCTCATGCTAAGAAAGCTCTTGACACTGAACTAAACTAGCAAGAAGCTTATAAAGGCAAAAACTGCAAGTGGGTTACATAGGAGGGAGGTAAGGGGACAAGGAAATAAAAACAAAGGAACCATTTCTTGGGTTTCAATTAACAAGGCATACAATTACACAGAACTTGTGGCTAGGAAGTTTTTTAACGGTCAGCAAGAATGGTCAGCATAATCAGCTCAGAGGAACAAGGCTGTGGTCATGGGAATGTTACAACAGTTACATGTACACACTGGGGGGGGTCATTTTTAAGTCAGGCGGACAGCTAAGATGGAAGATTTTAACAAAATGGAGTTACTTATGTCAAGCAAGCTATTGCAATTATTTTACATATTTCATTAGCTATTTCACCAGCTCCCTCTGCCGCTGCCCTTCTCCCTTTGGCACTTCACTACTTTCTCAAAATCATTAGGAAACATAGGATGCTACTTGTCAGCCAAGAGAATCAGAACTTCCCCTGCAGTAAGCCTCCCTGGGACCAACATCCTTCAGCCCCTCCATGATGTGCGCTGGTGTGTCCACAACCTGCATGTCATCTGAGGAACTACCTCATCTCAGGTCAAGACAGGGCCAGAACTGTACTTTATTTTGTCCTTTGACTCTTTGCTTGAGTGAAAGCTGCCTTCTTCGCCTGAAACGGAGACTGCAGAAGCTTGGAGGTTTTTTTCTTGTGTTTGCTTGTTTGTTTATTTGTTTGTGTTAAATGCCAGCCTGCCCAGCCCACTTTATCCATGTGCCATGGTGGCACCCCACAAAAACCTATTGATGGCCACAGCTTTGTCCACTCATGGCTGATGCAAAAGGTTTTTCTTAAGGTGTTAAGTAATGTCCTTAACCTCACATTTTTAATGTCTAAAATGAAAAAACAACTTGTTTACCAAAGAGGATTTTTTGGTAGGTGTAAAAGCACTTCACAAAGAAGTCTAGTGAAATTATAAATTAGCATTGTGAGTACCTCAGTACAGATAGGTTTAATGAAAATCATCAGCTAAAGAACTACTAAATTCTGAAAATATTCTCACTACTGTAATCCACAAACATTCCACCTTCTCCTGCAAAGAATCCATTTTATAGCATGACTTCTTAAAAAGTTTCTTTTATGCAGAATCTGATTATCAAATTGCCCTGTGATGCAGATGCTCCCAATGGCAGGCAGCTTGGGTATTATTAACTCTTGCTGTCTTTCCAACAAGCAAATATGGATCTGTTTATTCTATAATAATGACATTATTTGAAAACTTTTTCTCAAATTTGGCAAATGAAAATTGTTCAACTTATGTCGCATTTGAAACTTTGACCCTCTCTTTTGATTATTTTGACTCTCAGCATCTCTCTAGAACTTTGGATAGATTGAAATGCTTTATGTAAAGCATTTCTCCTGCCATGGGGAAAACAAATGGAATGAGTTATTAATTCATTATAGACCTTTGATTATTTTAGAATTAAAAATGTGTATCACCTTCCAAAGCCTATGGAAGTTAAACTGTTTTTGAGCTCTCAGAGAAGATGTATAGAAAGAAATGTTTGTGAATTGTTAATCAGGATAAACACATTCCAATCAAACACATGGAAATTTTAATTGTTTTTTAAAAACACTTGCAAGATATTGCTAGAGTAAACGATTATCTTCTAATTATACAATTGTTCTTGCTACAGCACTCTTCAGCTTCCAATCAAGACTGTTATGGTATGAAAAAACAGAACAAAATGAAATTTCATTATGAGCATAAAGAAATCAGTGGTACTAGAACTATGCATGCATCACTTCTAGGACCCTTGCCTCTTATTTGCAAAAAGGAGAAAAGTTAACAAATTTCAAAGGTATTTGAATTGAAATTTGTTTGCCCTCATAGTACAATGTTATGGTGTATTGTTTGGTGATAAAAGATAAGCAAACTTAAAATACATTTTTGAACACAGAAAAACTCAATACTTTTTATTCACGTTAAATTTTCTGAATTTAATCCTCAGTCACATTTTGAGCACAAGCTCTGTTCTGGGCACATTAGGAGCTGGAACTAAAAGAAAACTTTAGCTATTGTTTGTTTCTTCCTCTCATGGCCTTCGTTTAAGGGTAAAATAGCAAAACTTTTATAATTTGGGGAACTTGTAAGTATTATTATTTGATTATTTTTTGGTTTTATATTCTTTTTTAAATGACAAAAAAACCCTGCAATCAATTCTGGTTGTATGGCTGTGTTTCTGGGTATATGAATAGGTTTGAATCTTATATAAAGTAATTTCTCTGAGTCCTCCATTGGCAACTAAATCAACTCTTAAATATTATATTCATTGGATAAGATTACTTCCAAGATTAAAAATAATTTAAATGCTTAGTACAGTGTATGGCACATAGTAGGTACTCCATAAATGGTTAAGCTAAATCAATATCACAGTTGATTTATTCATAAACACAAGTTAAAAATAGTTTCATTGTGGCTGAAGGAAGGAAAGATAAGTTAAAAAATGATGTCCCCAGAGTTTAATACACACACAGAAGAAACTTAATGTTTAGTTCATGTTAAAATAAATTGTGGGAGAAAAAAATTAAAATATGCTGTGTGCCAATGTCAGCCACAAATTTGTCTATTCATAGGTATAGATATGTCAAAAAGCTTTTTAATATTTGGAAATGCTTTTTAAAAGATAAATACAAAAGAAAGGCCATAGAGAAAGGAATTATTGGTTTTGTAAATAGAAGTTTCTAAGAATTATCTTACCTGAAGAAACTAAGTTGTCTACTGGGGATGGAGAGAGATGGGTATATATTTCACAATTCTCAGGGTTCTGAAAGAGAGAAAGAGAGAGAGGAAAAGACCCAGCAATCTAATTAGAAGCAGTAGAGTAGGTAGTTTAATCGTTGATCATAGTGATATAATCATTGGTGTGAGTCCATTGCAACCAGGGCGGTCAACTGATAGATTTAAGTGGGGCAAACCCTGAAAATAGTCAATATGTCTCTATTGGACTGTGATTCTCAAATTCCCAGACCCTACCAAGCAAGATTCTTTGCAGTAGGTCTGAGGTGGCATCAAGTTTTTTAAATAAGATGTCTAAATGGTTCTGTCACAATTTTCTAAAAATATGACATTTAGAAACTACTATGTTAAAATCATAAGACTGTGGTCATATTCTTGATCCCCATGGATATAAGATCAATTATTTCATAATCAAGCCACCTGAATTTCTCTTCCCAAAGGGAAAATATAACATCAAGAGCAAAAAGAAGGAAAGTATAAATGTAAAGGAGACTAATAATAAGTAAATACAGTGTAAAAGTCTGCATAATACAGAGAGGCAGTAAAAATTAGCAAATTTAGAACAGAGAGAAAAAGACAATTATTTTTAATTTTATTCAAAATGTAAAATAGCTCTATTGATTCCAGGGAGATAAGTGAAGTAAGTGGTTATGATTACTTATATTGCCTACTTACCAAATGTTATGCTTGGTTGCGATTTTATTGCTACCAAGTGTTATACTCGACAATAAGGGAAAAAAAGGAAATAAAAAAATGGAAGTAAGAAAGACAATGGAAGGAAATAAGAAAATGTACAAGGAGGCACCCCCAAAATTTGAGAATTGTTTTTTTTAAGGAGCAGATCCTTTGTAGTCCAGGCTTCTCCTGCTAGGTAAATGTTCTAGGAACCCGTTGGCATCTGTGTACCAGCTAGCCTTGTGAGAGGCTGCATTCAGCCTCAGTGAATTTTTTTTTTTCTTTTTTTGGAGAGTCTTTCAATGCATTTGCCCATTTCAGTGTATTACAAAACTAATAATTCCTTTTTCTATGGACTAAGAAATTTTGCAAAGGATTTTCAAATATTAAAAAAAGTTTGTTGACGTATCCATGCCTTTGAATAGAAAATTTTGTGACTGAACATTGTTCTGAAATCGGGCTCGGTGGCTCAGCCTGTAATCCCGAGCCTTGGGAGGCTAAGGTGAGTGGATTGCCTGAGCCCACGGGTTCGAGACCCGCCTGGGCAAGCGAGACCTCATCTCTACAATAAATAAAAAATTAGCCGGGCGTGGTAGCGCGCGCCTGTAGTTCCAGCTACTCGGAAGGCTGAGGCGGAAGGATCGCCGGAGCCCAGCAGGTTGAGGCTGCGGTGGCCGGGAGCGCCCACTGCACTCCAGTCTGGGCGATGGAGTGAGACGCCAACTCCAAAAAAAAAAAAAAAAAAAGAACATTGTTCTGAGCGTTCAGCAGTTTTGATCAAAAAACAGCATGACCCTGTGTCCCACCCTCTCTATTCATCTGATCTTGCCCAGAGAGACTTGTTTTTGTCTCCCTAGATTACAAAAGTCCTCAAAGGGAAACATTTTGCTGATGTGGAAACGGTAAAACAACAACAAAAAAAATGGCAGAAACACTAAAAGGCATGAAGAGTGCCAAAAGCATTTTGAGCAATGGGAAAAGCATCTCGATAAGTGTATTCCATCAAATGGATAGTACTTTGAAAGTGACTGAAGTTGAAGCATATAAATACACAGTTTTTTTATAAATAAATTCTTTTTTTTGTTTTTTTGGGGGGTTTCCCCTTGTATTTGTTTATGTTGTGCAAAGAGGAATACTGAAAAGTGATACCCCAAATCAATTAAATAGATTACCTATAGAAAATAGGTGGAAACAGGGTAGAAAAAATGGGATAGAGGGATGTAAAATCCCTGGTATACCTTTTTGTGTAGTTTAATTTTTGGTGTGAATATTTTGCATATTTTAAAAATACATAAAAGCAACAAGGATAAAAAGAGATAGCCTTTAAAATGAAACAGAAATAAAAACAATCGTGTCTTGCTTTATTTAAAATAACATAATCACACTTAAAGGAAAAACAGTAGAAATTATCCCCAAGTGACTTTTAATCATACTACATTGATTATATACCCTTAGTCTAAAGAGTAAAAGAACTGAAAATAAAACTGAAGTTAGTTAATACTGGAGGTGCCAAAAAAATGTATACACATTTTAAGCAATGTTAAGAGATGTTCGCCATAATCAGAGTATCTGGGCACTGATAGTAACCACTTTGAGCTCTTCTTGCAATTACAGAAGTCAAATGTGACTTGTATTCATCTTATTAAGTATTACAACTTTAGTCAGTTTTTTTATTTCTTAAAATGTATATGCATTTTTTTGGCACCCTCTATGTTTGTTTCCAAGTTGTAGAGATTAGCAATCTTGAAATTAGTTGCTGTACATTATAAGAGCAAAACATTGAGAAAAACAGGAACCAAGCTTTTAACTGTTGAGGAAATAAAAATATGAAAAAGGGAGGACTAGAATAATCTCTGTGCTCATTTATTAGAAATGAAAAAAACATGAACTCAGGTTAATACTCTCAATTCTTTCATAGAGATAAGGAAATATGTGTATTTATATGCTTATGTAAGTGTGTGTACATATGTACATAAATGTTTGTGTGTATATATATATATGAATTTGTATATTTTACAAAAATATATGTTTGTATGCTTGTATACATATGCATATATATGAGGGAAATCCGAGAAAAATAGGATTTATTTATTAAAAATTGTGTATTTATTCTTACATGTTTAAACTTCAGTCACCTTCAAAGTGCTCTCCATTTGAGGCAAACACCTATCAACGTTTTTTTTTATTACTTAAAATAGTTTTTGAACTTGCTAATCATGATGCCTTTTAGTGCTTCTGCCATTTTTTGTTTTACTTTTTCACATTATGGCTAGATGTTTCCCTTTGAGGAATTTTTTCATCCAAAGAAACAAAAGCAAGTTGCTCAGGGTGAGACTGGATGAATAGGGAGGATGGGGCATGGGGGTTGTACTATTTTTTTGTCAAAAACTGCTGAACACTCAGCATGGTATGGGCAGGTGCATTCCTAAATCAACCATCAGGAAATGGGCAAACATGCTGAATGAATTTCCAAAAAAAAATTCACTGAAGGCCAACACAGCCTCTCACAACAACAGTATCTGGTACACTGATGTCAATGGGTTCCTAGGACACTTACCCAGTGGGGGATGCCCATACAACAAGGGGCCTGCCCTCCAAACCATAATTTTTTTTGTGGGTGATTTCCCCTCATATATATGTGTACATGTATGTATAACATAGACACACACACACACACACACACACACACACACACACACACACACACACTTGCTAGTTCTGTTTGCCTAAAGAGCCTTTAAACAATGGCATCCCAGCAGCAATAAAAAAATGATGCCAGCTCTGGGTTTCTAATATCATGATTCATTAAAAGGATCTAGGATTCCTTGGAGAAATGGTTGACTTCATGACTAGGTCAGAGAAAATGAAAAATGGGCTTGGACAATCTTCTTGTTTTAGAAAGTATTTCAGTATTCAAACAGTGATGGGGACATGTCAAAAGAACACAGAAGTCTGCTTGAAAGGGCTTCCACTGGCCAAATGTAGGGAAAATAAACAATAAAATAAAATAAATATTGTTAGAAAATAATCCATAAAAAGACAAAATAATTCACTTATTGATACTGAATAAACAAGTACATGGTGTTTAAAAAAATGCTATGCTCACAGCAGAATGCCAACTAATGTATGTAGAAGGAATGAAAGCTGTGGAAAAATTATCACTTTGTATCCTCATAGCACTGATTGAGCCTTAAGCAAGGATCATCATGAATACTAAAACTAATAGGCAAAAGCATTTTGAGGAATAGAATATTTATGTATTCTCAAGGTATCTCTCTCTTTGCAAATATCTTATAAGTCACAAAGAAAATAAGGTAACTTTTCAGGGAGGAAAACTTGAATACCCTACCTTAGTCCTGGTATCAAGTTAATATCCTAATGGGTCAAGTGATATCATATGGCTTCTGATAATCTACAGTAAGAAACAGATAACATTTCTTCCACAATATTTCTGTCTAAAAGACAAGGTCTGAACTTAACTATGAAGACATATCACAAAACCTAAATTGAGGACTACCCAATCAAAGAATTAACCTACACTCTTCAAAAGCGTCATGGCTATGAAGACAAAGTAGAACTAAAGAACTGTTCCAGACTGAGCAAGACTGAAGAGACATGCCAACTAAATAAAATGCATTAATTTGGACTGGATCTTGGGCTTAGAATAAATAACTGTAAACAATATTGAAATAATTAACAAATTTGATTACAGACTACAGACAAGAGAATCATTTTATCTGTGAAATTTTCTGATTTTTATAATTGTACTGTGATTATTGTCTTGGTCTGTTTTGTTCTTATACCAGAATACTTTAGACTGGGAAATTTAAAATGAACAGAAATGTATTGGTTCACAGTTCTGGAAGCTGGGAAGTCCAAGACCAAGGCACCAGCATCTGGTGAGAGCCTTCTTGCTGTGTCATCACATGGAGGAAGACAGAAAAGCAAGAGCACAAAAGAGTGAACCTAATCCTGTGAGCCCCTTCTATAAGGTTATTAATCTATTCATGAAGTCAGAGCTTTCACCTGAATACCTTCCATTAGATCCCACCTTCCAACACTGTCTCACTGGTGTTTAAGTTTCCAACACATGAATTCTGAAGGACAAATTTAACCCAAAACATTCTGTCCCTGGTTCCCAAACTGTATGCCTTTCTCAAATGCAAAATACATTTATTCCAAAAGAGAAAAATAGGCTATAAGAAAGGAGTAACAAGTTTCAGGCAAGTTCAAAACCCAACAGAGTGGACAACACCGAATTCTAAAGTTTGAGAATAAACATCTTTGGTTCCATGTCCCATTTTATGGACACACTGGAGCAGAGTTGAACCTTAATGGCTTTAGGAAGCCCTGTCCCTGTGACTTTGCTGGGCTTAGTCCACATAGTAGCTATCACAAGTCTCATGCCTGCAGTTATGCCAGGCTGGTGTTCACATTGATGACTCTATAGTTCTGGAATCTTGAAGGTGGCCTAATGGCTCTACTAAGCATTGCCTAGTGAGGACTTTCTGTGGTAACTCTGAACCCGTGGCAGATTTTTGCAGCATTCTTTGAAATCTAGTTGGAGGAGCCTCCAATGGTCATGCATTCTGTGTGCTTGAAGTATTAACACCACATGAATGCCACTAAGGTTTATCACTCATACCTCCAAAACAGTAGCTGGAGCTACACCTGGGCCTGCTTAAGCCACAGCTGGGGAGGACAAGTAGTACCTCAACAAAATGTAGGAAGCAGAGACCTGAGGTTGCTTTGGGCAACTAGCACTGAGGTTACACAGTACTGTTCCCTCAGAACCTTTCTGTTTTCAAGACTCTGGCATTCTAGGCCTGTGATGGCTAACCCCCCAAAAAGTCTCGGAAATGCCTTCAGGGTTATTTTCCTATATCTTGATGAACATCACACGGCTTTCTTCAATCTATATGCATCTTTTTAACTGTCACTTTTTTTTCCTTCTAAACAGAAGTTTTTATTCTTTACATGGCCAAGTTGGGGATTTTCCAAATCTTTACATTCTGCTTCTTTTGTGATTGTAAATTTTGTCTTTAAGTCATTTATCTTGTCTCATATTTTACTATATGCAGTTAGGAGAAGACACGGCTTCTTCAATGCTTTGCAACTTACAGATTTAAATTTTACTTTTCATAAAGCCCTAGGGCATGGACCCAATCCAACCCAGTTCTTTGTTACTTTATAACAAGTATGGCCTTTTCTCTCTAGTTTCCAGTATCTTATTTTTCATTTCCATCTGTGACCTCATCAGTGTGACCTTTATTGCCTATATTTCTGCCATCATTCTGCTCTTGATCATTAAGTAATCTCTAAGACATTTTAGACTTTCCCTACAGGTCTTCTCTTCTTTTCAGCTCTCACCAGAATTTGCCTTAATGCGCTATTTACAGAAACATAGGATTTTTAAAGCCTGCTTCTTCAAAGTCTCTATTTACTATCCAGTTCCAAACTGTTTTTACATTTTCAGTTTTTTGTAAGCAACTCCTCATTTCTGATCCACTTTCTGTCAGAGATCATTTTGTGCTGTTATAACAAAATACCAAACACGGAGTAATTTATAATGAACAAAATATGTAATGGGTCATGTTTCTGGAGGCTGGGAAGTCCAAAATGAAGGCACTGGCATCTGGTGTCTGCTGAGGATCTTCTTACTATGCTCTTACATGAAGGAAGACAGAAGAGCAAGAAGGGATGGACACTGTGTCCTTCTATGGCAGAAGAGTGAAGCAGAATGAATTCACTCACACAAATCCTTTATTATATCAGCATTAGTCTATTCATGGGGGCAGAGTTCTCCTGATCTAAAAATTTTCCATTAGATCTCGCCTCTCAACACTGTTTCATTGAGGATTAAGTTTTTGAGAATATGAGTTTTGGAGGGGGCAAAAATATTTAAACCAAAGCAATTATGAAAGACTGTTGTTTTTCTTAGAAAACAGACAATGAATTATTTAGGGTGAAATGGCAGTATCTTTCATGTACTGTCATATGGTTCAGGAAAAAAATACATATAACACAGACAAGGAATTGAGAGGGAATTATAAAACAAATAATGATGATGTTAGCAATCAATAAATCTGAGTGACAAGTAAATGAAAATTCTTTATAGCATGTTTGGAACTTTTAAAATAAGTTTTAAATTAAATCAAAATTAACATTTGCCCAAATTTCATTTCTACCTCTCTCCCTAAGTGCTGGCTTCATGAATATGCAACCTTTACACAGGGCCCATGCACAGATACTTCCTACACTTGATTGAATGCTGCCCTCTTGCTGTCTTGAAACTATTAATAATTTCACCTTTTAACTGTATTTTGAAAGGTAAGTCTGATAAGACAATGGAGCATGTGCATAAGCAAAAGAGATATGTGCAATAAGTGTACATCGGTTCTTGCTGCCACATTCGCATATCGTGATCATGGTGTTCTGAGAGAACATAATTCTGGTGGAACCAACATGCATGAAAGTTTGATGAGACTCAAACCAAGTACAAGGTGGGTGGGTTACTTCGTCAACTGAGTAAGGGAGCTAATATCCTGAGATGCCATGCTTTCCTTTTGAACCAGGGCTTGCTTCACATAAAGAAGACAATGACATTCTAAGAAACACAAATGATCAGAGAATCCTGTTTTATTGTTCTTATTCACATTATTGCCCAACTCACAGATTTATTTCCTTCCTTACTCAACAAGATGAAGATAAAGCATATTGATAGTGCACACCTTAAGTGGAAAAGCATTTGAGTCTGTGAGTTATTTCCATTGTTCTATTAAGAACAAAATACATGTGCACATGTGAGCTGCTAAACATGAATTTTGTAATTTCAGTGATTCTGGACATGAGCTAAATGCTCTCACTTTTGCATTTAAGACTAGCATTGTACAATATAAATATAAACAGTAAAAGTTATGCTAAAATTAAAAACCTATTTTTCTTAATTTTTAATAACATTAAATAATAAATATAACAAACTATGGCAAATCAAGAGAGAAAATTGAAGGAGAAATAAAAAAGATGTACATTTTAATATATTTTTTTCTTGTTTTTTGAACAAGTAGCCCACATTCTTATTTTGCATCGGATATAGAAGTTTGCGTAATCAAATTCTCCCAAGTAGAGGTAACACTGTTGCATTATGTCAGATCTCATTCTTACTTCTCCATCACAGACAGCATCTTTTTTATGTTTTCCTATAAAAACCGTTGCAGTTCTCACTGCTCTGACTGCAGGACAATCTTATTCATCTGATTTAGTTTCTAACATGGCACAAAGGTATGAATCGTTGGTATTTATAAAAGCTCATAAAAATAGATTCATTTTCAGAGCTCACAAATTGTGGAGAAACACTTAAAACCTGGATCAAACCCAGAGGAGAAAAATCAGGGAAGTGAGTGACTTAACCATTTATTGCCAGAGAAACCACTTAAATAATTATTTTGTGCCAAAGGTGGAAAACATCTGGGTGGAGTAGGTGAAAAGTTGTCTTCAATTATAACAAGAGTATAATAAGAGTAGCTGCCTATTATTGAGGGTTTGCTATATGTTCGACTTTCTGCCAGGTGCTTCACTAACATTTTATTTCTTCCTTCAAACAATGTTTTGAGGGTATTTTTATCTCATTTTATAGATTAAAAAAGAGGTGTGAAGAAGTGGAAAATCTCACAAGCAAGATGTATGGCCAATAATTAAACTTGTATCTTGCCTGAATTCCAAATTTTTTCTCTTAATCTCTACCCTGTAGTGTAAGGGCATCCCTGTTTGCTTAGAACAGCTTGAGAGGTAAATTGAAAACAAAAAATAGAAATTGTTGGGAGAAATATGTGAGCTCAGGATCAAACCATGGTTCATTTTTACAGCTCATGCTTTGTAGAAAAACACACTTAAAACCTGGATCAAATCAAAGAAAGAAAGCGTAGATGAGTAGATGACAACCATTTGTTGCACAAGGAACCACTGGAACACCGTGGAAAAACCAAAGCTTTCTTAAAGCTACCAGTAAACAGCTTGATGGAACTTCCCAAGAACGTTTGTTAGAAATGATCACGTGGCCGGGCTCGGTGGCTCAGCCTGTAATCCCAGCGCTTTGGGAGGCCGAGGTGAGTAGATTGCCTAAGCCTGCAGGTTCGAGACCCACCTGGGCAACTTGGTGAGCCCTCATCTCTACAATAAATCAAAAAATTTAGCCGGGCGTGGTAGCACGCGCCTGTAGTTCCAGCTACTTGGAAGGCTGAGGCAGAAGGATTGCCGGAGCCCAGCTGGTCGAGGCTGCAGTGGCCAGGAGCAGCCACTGCACTCCAGTCTGGGCAACAGAGTGAGACTCCAACTCGAAAAAAAAGAAAGAAATGATCACGTAATTTAGAAGCTGAAAATCAAGGGTGATTGTAGACAAAGAATTTGAGTTTGATTTCTACTTCAGCACTGAATAATTGTGAGGCTTTAGGGAACTACTTAACTTCTCCAAGACTAGGTTTCCTCATCTCTAAAACAGGAATAATAATACCACATGGGGGTCATTGTGAAGAGTAAATATATAGTGCAGTACCTACTTAAGTGCCTTGCATAGACAGTAAATGTTCAATAAAGGAAACAATAACTATTTTGGTTTGCATGTATGTGTGTAGCAAAGGTAGTGACAAGAAAGGATTTCTACTTTGATTAAAATATTGGACTAGATGATGGTAGAACTTTTTCCAATTATAAATTTATATAGGAAATGGTTCAATATATAAAACTGAGTTTTGCAGAAACGTAAAGGTCGAAGTAAAATAGAGATATAAAACTAGTAAGTTGGATTTAAACTGAAATCTCAGGTACAAGTGGAGTATAAAGGCACAATATACATAACAAACACAGTATTTCGGCATTTGGAAGATGATGCTCTATGCTCTACCTCAAGAAGGTGAAGAAAGGGCTGGAAATTACATATATTCACTTGCTCTGTTCTCCAATATGGTAGCCAGTAAAGTCACATTTAAATTATTTAAAAATAAAAGTTTAAAAATAAGTTCCTCAGTTTGCTAGTCACATTTGTAATTCTCAACTGCCACATGGACAAAATGGTTACTATATTGAAGAGAGAAGAAACAGAACATTTGCATTATTGCAGAAAGCTCTATTGGACAATGCTGTCTCTGGAGAAAGGGAGAATGCTACTAGTGCCTCACAGTGGGTTTCTATATTTTCTTCTTATTGTGTCTGTTCATTTAATTTCACCTTCCCTCATTGAGTATTTGAAAGGTAATCAAGACAGGCTGAACTCTGTGGTAAACAGAATTTCCACCACTAGTGTACACGTACTGTATAATCTTTATCCCTTGAGTGTGGGTGGGTTCGACCTACTCACTTAGGCTCTTTTAAAAGAGGATCTAGAAGTAAGAGAAAGGAGAAGCTAGATATTCCAAGAAACAGAAACATTTGCTGGCCTTGAAGGAGCAAATGATACTCTTGTAGAGAAAGCCACATGACAGGGAATAGCAGACAGCTTCTAGAAACATAGAACAGCCCTAGACAGCAGTCAACAAGAAAACAGGGACCTCGGTCCTACAATCAAAAGAAAATGAATTCTACTAGCAACCTGAATGGCCTTAGAAGAGGACTCTGACCCTCAGATGAACACCCAGCCACAACTAACACGTTGATATCAGTCTAGCAGGACTCTAAGCAGAGAGACCAGATGAGGCCTGCCTGAACTTTAGACCTACAGAAATGTTAAATGGGTGCTTTTTTAAAGCTGTTCAATGTGCAATACAAATGTACACAGTAATAGAGGGCTAATATAAACTCCTTGTAAACACAACCCCCCCCCCCACACACACACATACATATACTTCTGGTTGCCAACTTGTCTGAGTCTAGTGAGAAAGAACACCTACACACACAAGTTACATGAAGCAGGTTTATTACCTTCAGATAGGTAGCAAGGAACAACAGAAGCCTATAATTGTGAGTCAGTTTCTCAAGGCTCAGGAAAACTTCCTGGGGCAGATGGAGTCTCCAACTGTGCATGCCCCACTTGCACCACAGCTGAGGAACCCTGAAGGGCAGGCAGTCAGCGTTGGCCCATATCCTATGGGGCAACATGACATGCTGGACTGAAATGTTGAAGGACATCCTGTTTCCAGGACAGACAGGAAGAGCTTATGATATGCCAGCCAGTCTCTTCCCTATCTCAGAATGTTATATTATTAACACATTCTACAATTATTCTTGAGAATTTCAAGAAGGAGAGGGAAGAGAACTAGGTCAGTCCAAGGCCACTGTGCTCTGCAACACACACACACACACACACACACACACGTGCACATGTGCACACAAAAACAAACTCACCCTACACACCATTTTTTCTCCTTTAAAGAAAATAAAAAGTACATTTTAAAAATACAATGTGCTTTTGTTTTACTAAGATACAAGTTTAAATGAAAAAAATGTTCAAAGTTTTGCTGCTGGCTTTGGCAGAGAGGAGGTGAGGCAATTAGCTGGGATTCCAGCATTTTTGCATTTTTTTCAAATAGAACTGAATGGACTCGATTCTGGACAACTCTGAAAGGGAAAGAATAAATTTTCACTGTAACAAAGGGAAGGCTTCAAAGTGTTTGTTGGCTGCTTAAAGATGCCAGATTATCACACGTCATGACTGCAATTGTTCTCCTATTTTTAGGTTAAATACCAGCTCCCCTAGAGCCCTTTTTGAAGTGTACTGTGTTATGTCGTGGATGGACGAAGAGTTGGAAGGAGTCTCATTAAAAACCTACTGCCATTTTAACACAGGCTGGCTTATCACTTTTTAAAAAAATTTTTAAAGATGTGGGGTACAAAATAGAAAACAGACCTGATAAGAATGGGTTTACTGTTAGATAAGCTTGGATATAAAGGACAGGAAAGGAAAGGTCAAGGACTGTTTGAACAGCAGGCAGATCTGGAGGGAATACCCCACCCCCACCTCCCCAGTGAGCAGCCCTCCCTGAAAGGGGAACACATGCTGGGGAACCCAAGTAGAGGGAGGAAACTTCAGAAAGGGGAGGTAAAGAAGACTAAGACTAACCTTACCTGCCTTCTAACTTTTGTTCACTGCCCCCTGTTGTGTAAACAGCACCTTTCAGTCACATACATATTATCTTCCCTGAAGAAGGAAGCATCTAAAGATGTCTTGCTGCCTTAAGTGGCTCTTGATAGGAACTTGAGGAATCCCTGAGGAGTGGAGACATTTTTAAGAGAGCAAGAGAACCCAATTAACTTTGCCACTGATTAACTTTGTAACAGCTCTTTAGTAGGGGCGAGATGGAACACTGGGATTCAGAATCTAGACAGGAAATAAGGTTGCCAAGGGAATAGGCTTCTAATGGCTTTCTGCCACCTCTTTTGTAAAGAAAAATATCTCTGAAAGGGAATAATTTTTCAACAATAATCTTATTGCCATCTAAGGAATTACACCTAACAGAACAGGAGAAGTACAAAATATGACTGACCAGTCATCTGAAATATATTTTGATATTCTAGAATATTCACACTGGGTGACACTGTGTCCAAACTTAGTTTATTATATGTGTAATAAAATGAAACATTAGAAATGCGCTGTTCTCTTATTTTTCCTCAGGTGGGTTACCCTAGTCTATCCATGTCCACCTTGAAGTCAGGGATTTATTTTCTTTTGAATCCATCACAAAAGCAGTGTCACGCTGGGCAAAGAATAGATGGCCAACAAATAGCTGCTGATTATTTAACCATAACTCTTGATGTTAAGAACCAAGACTGACGACTATTTAGGTACATATGATACAACATCTTTAAATATATGTCATAATTTGTTGAGTCCTGACAATTAAGTTCATAAACCATGTGCTTACATTATCAGCACTGTACAAATAACTACATTAGAACACTCTCCATTCTCACCTGATCTGGCCCCCGATAACTTTTTTCTTTACCTGAAGATAAAGGAAATATTGAAAGGAAGACGTTTTGATGACATTCAGGACTTCGGGGTAATATGTAGACAGATCTGATAGCCATTCCTGAAAAAGTGTTTCAAAATTGCTTTGACAGGTGGACTAAGTGCTGATATTGGTGCAAAATTTCCCAAGGGGAATACTTCGAAGGTGACCAAAGTGATATTCAGCAATGAGGTATGTAGCACTTTTTCCAGGATGAATTCACAAACTTAATTGTTGGACTTCAGACATACATATACAAAAGGACATGCACACAACTCTCAAATATAGAACTGGTTCACAGGAAAATGTGACAAATGTCCTATGGTCCATCCTACTCCTAAAGAAAAAAAAATCCACAAATGGTGAAAAGCAATTTCCTCTTTCTGAACCTCACCTTGAATCTACCTTCAAACAATGCCACATTCAATCATGCTATTAGCAGAAGAGCATTTCCCCAGGAGTGCAAATGCTAACTTGGCATAATATTTGCTTTGTAAATCAGGGGTTACTTGTTCAACCTTGTATAGCCATAGTTTCTTGGTGACGATGTCACATGCTTCAGTCAAAGGTAACTGGAGTATATTATTTAAAGGACACACATCACCATACATCAGCCAAACAGTTAGCGTCTATATGACAACTTATAATTTTCAGACTAAATATAAGATTACTAGGAACATGCAGATCAGAAAAAAATAGCAAGAAAAAGATAGGTTGGCAAAACTAAGGCAGAAGAAGAAATTTTTGGCAGTATTATAATTAATAAATTATAAGAAGGATTACAGAATTTTTGGCCCTCCCCAGAATACATTTTCCTGAGCATATTTACATGGGATAGGATTACATTTTTCTTGCACAGCTGAGCCCACCTTGGGGATTAGACATATATAAAGCTATTTCAATCATTAGACATAAATACTTTTTTCTTCCAGGTACTCATAAATAAGTGATTACAGATGGTACCATTTTATGTTTTTGCAGGATATGTTTAGAGTTTTCTGAAATTATCAATAAATAATGAATCAAAGCTTGAAATTTTGGGGTGCTGGTCCTTCTTGTCTTCAACATAAAGCCTCAAGGACATTGCATTCAGCCTCATATTTTACTGTATCAGTTGTTTTGCTGCATAACATATGGCCCCAAACTTTGTGACTTAATCATTTATGTTGCTAAGTTTGGTGATATAGACTGGTTCCACTCGATAGTTCTGGTCTCAGCTGGGTTCACTTGTATATAGTAACTAGCTGCCAGTTTGGCTTGTAGCAGGTGGTTAGGGATGGCCTCAGCTGGAATTGTTGTCTTTTCTCCACTTGCTCTCTCATTCTCCAGCAGCTTAACTCATGCTTGTTCACACAGTGGCTGGGCAGGTTTTCAGGAGAGACCTGAAGAGAGGCATCAAGGTCTCTTAAGTCTATGCTCAGAGTGGCACATGCCTTATGCCACATTCTGTTGGTCAAGTAAGTCACAAAGCCACTCTTGATTCAAGAGATGAGTAAACAGACTAAATATCTTGATGGAAAGAGCTAAAAAGTCATATTGTTAGTGTCATGGATTGTTAGGGAATAATTATAGACTTTTTTTGCAAACAATCTACTACGCACCTTAGATTCTGGATTATATATTTGTAGTAGTCTGAGTAAGTCATATTCTCTTTTCCTCTATGTCTTTACTTATGCAATTCAATCTTCTTCACCTTCATACGTCTTTTATTTAATGACTTTCACTTCTATATCAAGATTAGGCCAATACTACTTCTATTAGGAAGACTTCTCTGAACTCTGGACTAGGTAAATTCCCCTTCTCTGGGCTCTTGTAATCCTTGGTTTATGCATCATTACAAGACTAAATTATAATTTTTCTAGCTTTCAAGAGCCTCTCATACTTGAGGAAAATGAAGGGATTTTTATTTATTTATTTTCACAACACCAGACAGTTTTCATATATAGTATTTAGTAAATGGGTGTTAACCAATAGTGATATACTGGAAGGTCATACACAATTACCAGCAATAGTGAGGCAGTATATATTTTCTAGGAAGGAACTGGAAATTCCTCCTCTCAGCCAAGCTCAAACGATGTGAGAGTTTATAGAATTAGTCCAAATTGTCATTGCTTAAAAAAAATTCAAAGCAACGGAACTGTTCTATCCAATAACTTCTACAAATGGTAAAGTTGGATCCTTAATGTTATCAACTAATTCAGACAGCATAACTTATACAGTGTGTTAAAAAAAGTAGTAGGCCTGGTAATCGTTCCTGAAGGACTCCATTTGTCACCTCTCCATGAGGATTTGCTACAATTTACTGCTATCCTATATATTTTAAGATACTATCAGCTCTCTAGCTAGGTTGGCACTTAGACTGAAGTCTAGCATTTTGCTCATTAACGTTTCTTATGATAGACTGTCAAGAGTCCCATCTGAATGCCTATTAAATTACATCTACTTTTGCACTCAAATATAATTACGTGGTCACTGCCATGGCAAGCTATAAATTGGCTGATAAGACCCAATTTTCCTTTTAATGAGCTAAGATACAATTTCCTATTTTGTTTCTCAAATGGGCAAAATTGTTTCTTATAAAGGATTTCAAAATATTGGTTGTTTTAATTTTGGTACTTATCCTCTTATCGTTCATATATATATGTATGTGTATATATATATATATATGTATATGATGTAGATGATTATTCTACCCCCCTTGCTAAATTGCCAGATACTCACTTACTAGCTGTTTAATAGCTTTAATTAGAGACAAAAATAGTTTAATTAGAGGAAAACCATCTTTCCTCTAAGTCGCTAGTCAAATATAATACATTACATCATCGCATTGATATGTGAGATTTATGAACCACTTTGACTATAAGTTGATAAGCTTTCCTACTGTAAATTTCTCAAAAAGCACACTCAGTTTGAATGAACTGTGAAAGATCTGACATCCCAAGTGAATTTTTAAAAATAGCTTCTCTTTTTGCTTATGCTTGGCTAATTTTAAAAGTTACTAATGACTTTTTGATATACTGGCATTTTGTCTATTTATGTATTTATTTATTTATTTATTTATTGTTAAAATTTTTGCTTAATATTCTATCCGAGTGACCTTGATAACTATAGAACTTAGGGATAAAGTCTCTGGAAATGTTATTTACTTCATAGATTTGTTGTGAGGGTTAAACAACACATCACAAGGAATGCACAAACACAGTACACCATAAGCAATCAATGAATGCTATTTTTTATTATTATTAAAATTAGGTCTTGATTTATGCAATTTCTCATACTATCTTTTCGGTATTTTCCTTGCTATTTAATTTGAATGACAAGACCATCTTCATAAAAGTCTTGTTAAACACTATTCTTTTTACAAGAATTTCTCATGAACCTTGAAGTCTAGACTTTTTTTCTTTTGGATAATATATTTCCTATTCTTAAATCTTTCTAGTTATATATCACAATGCCCTAGTATTCCTTTTTCAAGGCTTACGTGGGTGGCAAGTTAGCCAAACTGGACGTTATAAAGATGGTGTCAAATGCCCTCTGTATACAGAGAATTGGACCCTCTCTATTTACGAGAAAGGCTAGGATTTAAGCTGGCTCCTGTTTCTCAGTCCTGTGTTAGACCCAGCTTATACCATGATGACTACTATTGCTTCCTTCAGATGACTTTGAGCGAAGCTGTCTTGGAAGTGTGGGCTTTATCATGCATTAACATCATACTTTAAGAGAAAAATCACTGGACTTAGATCAGGTTTAAAACCTGGCATGGTTATTTCTAGCTGTGTGACCCTGGGCAACCATTCTTCATTGGTAAAATGAATGGTTAATCATTATGAGGAGGACTTTGACAATGCTGTAGTGGGGGAAACATAATCCAGACTGAGTTAGGCTGAAAAGTAAATAGAATATTAGGAAGTAGATGGAAGAAGTCCAGGCTACCATTTCAACAAATTGTGAAGAAAAATATTCACATGAATAAGATAAAGGGAAATGTGAAGTCAAATGTGTATGTGTGTGTGTGTTTTGTGTGTGTGATAGTGGTTTTCTCTCACATGGCAGAGGCTATGAGTGCATGTGTGATTTGCACACAGGCACAGTGCACAATCCCTTATCAACAGTTTTGTTTTCCACGGCTTCAGTTACCTGTGGTCAACCTGGGTCTGAAAATATTAAATGTAAAATTTCAGAAATAAACAATTCATAAGTTTTAAGTTGTGTGTGGCTCCAAGTAGCATGATAAAATCTCTCACCATCCACGTTGCCTCACAGAGGGCATAAATCCTAGCTTCGCCTAGGGTACCCACGCTGTACGCACTCCTGGGCATGAGTCATTTAAGAGCCTTCTTGGGTATCAGATCAACTGTCACACTATTGCAGTACTTGTGTTCCAGTAACATTTATTTTACCTAATGATGTTCCAAAACACAAGAATAATGATGCTGGTAATTTGAATATGACATAAAATGTGAAAAGTGAAGCCATACAATGTTTTATTTAAATGAGGGAGTAAAAGTTCTGGACTAAATAAGAAAAAAAAATCAAATACCAAGGATCCTAAGATCTGTGGCAAGAATGAATTTTCTATCCATGAAATTGTAAGAACAAAAAAAGAAATGGTTGCTAGTTTAGCCGTCACACCTCGAATGGCAAAAATTACAGCCACAGTGAGTGATAAGTGCTCGGTTAGAATAGAAAAGGCTTTACATTTGAGAGTAGAAGACATGAACAGAAACTTGTTTCAACTGATGGCAATTGGGTCCAATACTATTGTCTGTTTCAGGCATCCTCTGGGGGTCTTGGAACATATCCCCTGTGGATAAAGGTGCGACTACTGTATATGTAAATGTGGTATAGTTAGAAGAGGGAAAAACAGTAGAAAAGAGAAGGGAGAAAATACAAAAGAGAAAAATGACACCTGGAGAGAGGAACAAATGGAATCGAGAGCAGTGGTATAGAGGTTAACTTGGGGAAAATAAATTCTTCTAGTGTAAGTGTGCACTGACAGTCCTGGACTTAGGATAATTCAACTTACAATTTTTTGACTTTAAAAGGGTACAAAAGTGATGTGCTTTCAGTATAAACCCATGCTTTAAGTACCCATACAATTCTTCTATTTTTCGCTTTCAGTACAGTATTTAATCATTTATATAAGATTTTCTGCACTTTATTATAAAGTAGAATTTGTGTTAGATGATTTTGCTCATCTAATTTAAGTGTTCTGAGCTTGTTTAAGGTGGGCTAGGCTAAGTAATAAAGTTTGGTAGGTTAGGTGTATTAAGTATATTTCAACTTACATTTTTTTCAGTTTGATCTAGGTTTATTAGGATGTAACTTCATCGTTAGTTGCTAGGGCTGCTGTATCAAATACCACAGATTGAATAGCTTAAGCAACAACAATTTATTGTCTCAATACTGGAGGCTAGAAGTCCAAGATCAAGGTGCCGGCAGGGTTGGTTTATTAAAAGACCTCAGTCACTGAGTTGTGTATAGCTACCTTCTATCTTCACATGGTCTTCCTTCTGTGTGAGTCTTCTCTGCTTACAGAGACAGAAGTCATATTGAATCAGTGCCTACCCATACGACCTCATTTTACCTTACTTACCTTTTTAAAATCCTGCCTCCAAGTATAGCTACTTTCTGAGCTTCTGGGGGTTAGAGTTTCAACATATGAATTTTGCGAGCACATAGTTCAGTCCATAACTAAGCTTAAAGGCTGAAAAAATGGTAGACATGCAGACAATTTCATAGTGGAAAAGTAGAAAGGTGAGAAGTTTCTGCTTACTAACCTTTGTTTTCTGTGTGTTAAGAACACGGAGGCTGTGGATGATGAGGAGAAAGTTGGTGAATTTGGAGACTGGGAAGACAGTGTAAGAAGTTTTGAATTGTCAGGGCCTTCACACCTGTTATCACTTATTTCCAGAATGCTCCTTCTCAGATATACTGTGGTTTGTTCCATCAAATAATTAAAGTTTTGCTTACATATTACCTCTTCAGGGAAACCTTCCTGACTATTCTCACTAAAAGTATCCCCTCAATTCTCCAAACCTTTAATCGGGCAAAGTTTTTATTTTACATAGCAAGGAATTCCAGAGACAATATAATCTGTTTGTTTGTTTGTTTGTAAAAACCCAGTGTATTCGGATATATTATATTTGGCCTTGATGTTTCTCTTAATGCAAGCTCTCTGATAGGAGACTTATGTTTTATTTATTGCTGTATCAAAAGGTTCCTAGACTATACTAAGAATGAAATAATTATTATTGAAAGATAATTGGCAAATTAATTGAACTAAAAGGTTCTGAAGTTCACGTTACCAAATTGTGTGGATACATCAATATCTCTTGCCTACATATGTTTAATTGGAAAAAATCTATAACTTCATTCTAATTAATCATTTTCATCCTGTTTTTCTTTCTCAGCTTGGAAGCAGCTATGGCATTTTTATTGTTTTATTAAGATTCTGACTACACATGAGAGATACAGATAATTTTGGTGTTTTCATACCTACTTAGTAGTAAAACTATACATTTATATGTATATAAAATAATCTTTAAAGGGTGAGCTTTAGAGGAGTATCCAGCGGGTGCCAAAAATATGTATACACCTTTTAAGTATGATGTTTGCTTAAAAG
>CAUYQG010151270.1:0-34420 GCA_963574415.1 Tarsius wallacei | reverse complement strand
AAAAAAAAAAAAAAAAACTTTAAAGAAAGGCACACATGTTAGGATGACTAAAATCTAAAAAACTAAAAATACTAATTTTTAGAGAGGATGAGAAGCAACAATGAGATGTCTCATTTATTGCTATTGGAAAGGAAAATAATATAGCCACTTTGTAAGACACTTTGGAGTGTCTTACAAAGTTAAACATAGTACAGCAATTGCACTTCTAGGTATTTGCTTTACTGACAAAAACTCAGTCTACATAAAAATTTGCAAGTTAACTCCTGTTAGGTCAGGCATGATGGTTCATGCCAGTAATCCCAGCACTTTGGGAGGCAGAGGTGAGAGGATTGCCTGAGTCCAGGGGTTTGAGATCAGCTTGGGCAACTTGGCAAAACCTCATCTCTACAATAAAATCAAAAAAATTAGTCAGGCATGGTGGTAAATGCCTGTGGTTCCCACTACTTGGAAGAATGAGGCAGAAGGATTACCTGAGTCCCCCCACCAAAAAAAAACACCTCGCAAGTGAATATTTATAGTGGTTTATTCATAATCATCAAAAACAGAAGCAACCAAGGTGTTTTTCAATAGATGAATGGATTACGCAAACTGTGGTACACCCATACAATGGAATATTATTCGGGGCAAAAAAGGAATGAGCTACAAGCCATACAAAGACATGGATTAATCTTAAATTCACATGGCTAAACAAAAGAAACCAATGAAAAGGCTACATACCATATGCTTCCATTTACATGACATTCTGGTAAAGGCAAAAGTATAAAGCAGCAAACAGTACTTGCTAGGGATCTGAAGCTGACATGGGGTTGAACAGGTAAAACACGGGGCATTTTTTAAGAAAGTGAAAGCATTTGGTATGATACTATAACGGTGGCTATATGACATTATTCACTTATAAATATCCATAGAACTTTGCAGCACAGAGAATGGAACTTACAGTCTGCAAATGTAAATATATATATATACATATATATATATATTTGTCAGCTAAATATAATGTGGTATCACATGGGTGAGATATAGATAGATAGATAGATAGATAGATAGATAGATAGATAGATAGATATCTAGGAGGGTATGGTATCCCTGCATGGAATGAAGACCATAGGAGATGAGTGGAGTCTATAAAACTCCACACATAACTACATACTCCAAAACTGCTCACAAGTACTATATTCTGGTTGATAGAATTGCTTCTGATGGGCATATGGGTGAATAGTAAGCACACAGGAAACAAATGAAAGACCTAACCAGTATTCTCCAAAACTGTGTCAAGATCATCAAAAAACAAGGAAAGTCTGAGAAACCATCACAGATTAAAGGAGTTTAAGGAGATATGTCAGCTAAATATAATGTGGTATCATGTGGGTGAAACCCCAGAACAGCGCAAGGATAAGTAAAAACTAAAAATGTCTAAATAAAGCATAGAAATTAGTTAATAATTGTGTCTCAGTATTGGCTCATTAATTGGGACCAATGTACTATATTAATGTAAGATGCCAATAATAGGGGAAAATGGACATGAGATATATGAGAACTTTCTATACTATCCTCACAACTTTTCTATAAATCTAAAACTACAATAAAATAAAAAATTATTTTAAAAAACTTAAAGGAAAAAGACATTTAAAGACCTATCTACAGAATAACTTAGAAAAGAGAACAAAAGACAGTATGAAAAATTAGACTGTCTAAACGTGAGAGGCTGTCCTCCCCCTACACAAAGAAAAGGTGCCAGACAGAATGTTGCTCATGATTGGGAAACAATGCATAGAGATAACCTAAGAGCACAAAAAACAAAAAAAGGAAGAAAAATGACTGTCATGTTTTACCAATAAAAAAGAGAAGCAATGTGTGGAGAAATTGAGCAGGACAAATGGGAAAAGGTCTATCACAAGACTCAGAAGAAAATGCTCCTAAAAGAGAAAACATCTCCATGAGAGGAGGCAAAGCACTCTCCTTTCCTGCTCAGTATCCTTGTAACCTCTAAAACTGCATAATTCAAGGATCTGTTGTATTTGAGACAGACAGGAGGCAGTGTCTGCACTCGGGTGTCTCATTTCTTTTCAGGCCCATCTACTAGGTTTAATTATTTCAAAGAAAGTATGTAAGCAGAAAGCAGAAAATAGAAGTTCTCTCCCATTTACACAGAACCACAGCCTAAGGTCTCTGTTAGAAATTATTAAACAAGACACTATGACAATATTCCTGAACTTTTACAGTTAAAAATAAAATCAATGACATCAAAAACACAGCCTTTTTGCAAGCTTTCTGCTGGCCCAACGGTGTGTAACATATTAGGTCACCTACACAGCCAAATCAGCCTCAGGCCAACAGAACGGGAAGAGTGTTTACTACAGCAGAACTGGGAAACTGTGTTTGTGTCATCATGCAAAACGCCATCACCCTTAATTTGTATTTTCAATGTCTAAGATACAAAGAATAATCATCATTTCCAAACTGAAAGTAATCCAAATCATAATGAAACTATACTCTTTCATTTTTGATAGTGCTTCTCACATAAAAGCAAGTGTCCCAAGTACATTTGAAATAGCAATGAACTACATAATCCCCCTACTGGGAATATACCCAGAAGAAC
This sequence comes from Tarsius wallacei, assembly GCA_963574415.1. Classification (NCBI taxonomy): domain Eukaryota; kingdom Metazoa; phylum Chordata; class Mammalia; order Primates; family Tarsiidae; genus Tarsius; species Tarsius wallacei. Next base: position 31,821 of record CAUYQG010151270.1, on the reverse strand, counting down.
TCAAATCACTCTATAAAAAAGATACCTGCACATGTATGTTTATCGCAGCACTGTTCACAGTAGCAAAAACATAGAACCAATCGTGCTACCCACCAAAAGAGAACTGGATTTTAAAAATGTGGTACACAAACATGATGGAATATTACACAGCCATCAAGAACAAAATCATGAACTTCATGGTAACCTGGATGGACTTAAAGTCTATAATACTGAGTGATCTGTCACAGAAACAAAGAACTGAGTATCATGTGTTCTTACTCATAAGCAGACCTTGAACAATTATCGTAATACTTTAAGAAAAGGATTGGCAGTAGCGGGAAACTGCCGGGAGGGGGGCAGAGACATGGGATTGGCAGCAGTGGGAATCTGCCAGGGGAAGGGAGCCGGGGCACACCTCATCAACAAGGGTACCTGCATAGTAAACATTTGCAAACCTAACCCTGAATTGTACCCCACATCTTTAAAATAAAAAAATTAAAAGTTAAAAAAAAAGAAAAGAAAAAGCAATGATCTAAGTAAAATGTGGCATCATGACGACTCTAAGAATTCAGAGAACTAGAAAGACTGTGTAATTTGAATCAGAGGAATGACGGCATGACAATCACAGTCCAACACCTCTGAAAGGCAGCATGAAATAGTGGGAAGAGCCCGAGGTCTGAAATCAGACTGAACTTAGATTTAAATCCTATCTCTGTCGCCTGTTAACTCTGACCAAAGGCACTAACAGCAAGCTAACCTCACAAAGTATCAGCTTCCTCATCTAAAAAAGTAAGCAATATTGGCCTCCTGGGTCTGATACAAACTTTGTTTTGTGAATACTCATAATAAGAAGAGCAATATTTATGTGACATTTGTTTGTTAGATACCAGGCTGCTCTAAATATGTACTTCATATGAATTTACCCATTTAATCTCCTGAGCAACTCTAGGAGGGATTTAATCATATTACCTCCATTTTACAAATGAGAAATACGGGGTGTGGAAAGGCTAAGTAACTCACTCCAGTTCATACAGCTAGTAAACAGCTGAGCTGCATTTTCAACCCAAGCAGTCTTTGCTCTAAGTCATTACATTATAATAACATTATTTCTCCTCCAACCACCCTACACCCAATTCATTTTATTAAAACACTGAAAGTGTTTACTTTTAACGAAAGAGAAAACTTATCAGTTACCAAGTTACAGTCACAAGAACTATATTGGCAGAGGTTACCTATTGCTATTGACATTAAGTCAGCAATAAAAATGGTGAGTAGTTACTGCACCAACTAGTTCTCCAAGATACTAAGCACGTTAAACATATTCTAATCTTCTAAACAACTATATGACTTATAGTTATTTCAAAAAAACCTCCAAGGGAATCTTAATCCTAAGTAAGGCTGACTAATTCTTCACACTTTTATTACCAATTAAAAGGCTTCTAAATGCACACTCCAAATCACAGTGAGACAAAAAAGTACATACAAATTGACTTGTAAGCAAAAAATATTACTTATAAAAGACAAACAACAAAAAGCTCCATACCAGCTAAAAATTTTGGAGTCTGTGCACTTTAAAGAGGGTTCCAATTTCATACTATTTCAGGGGTCCCTGATACTAAGAAAATACTGTGAGTAATAAGCCCCAAAGGTCATCTTCTCTGTCCTCCTTACTAGCACTTTCCTAACAACATAATCTCATGATAGCGCTACTCCCATTCTGTCTTTAAACGTTTAGGTTTTTGGAGAAGATAAAGCAACTCTCTGACAGAGACCTTTAAAGCAGCGAAAACGTTAATGAATATCCTTTCACAACTCATGTACTCCCTGATTATTCTGAGAGGATATGAACTCTGCAAGGGTATTATAAAACTGTGCTTTCTCCAATACTTAGCAAATAACGGACGCTTACTAAGACAGCAAACCTTTGTTTGCTATAATTCATCAGTAAGTCAATTAACCTGGAGTTCTCATTTCTATTTGTTCTCTAACCTACTGTGGGAAGTCTTTTTTCCTACCCTTTATCTTCCCCTTCTTGTAGCTCTGGGAGCTCTACAACAACTGGAACACCACCCACAACCCCCTTCATAGTATTGGAACTTGTTTAAACTGAAATAGTCATAACCTCATTTATATTTAACTTATTATGACACAGGAGACTATGCGATTTATTATCCTTCTCCTTCAACTCATCTACTCGTTCTCTGTCTCCCTGCCTACAGCACTACCTGAATCTTAGCCATAGGAACAAGTAGCAGCATTTCGGCAGCAAACATGGTACAGATCTCCGACTAGTGTGATGCCTCATCACACTATTCAACTACTACAATTTCCAAGAAATGGCTAAATGCCAGGCCTCACAAGAGCATAAGCACATTTTTACCATTTAATTTGAGCTAAAAGTGGGCCTTGCAGATTAGGGCTAAAAAAGGTTTACATTTTTCAGACAACTAAAATTAGGTCGTTTTGGCATGCAAAAGACATTACGTGCCAAATAAAGCAATCAATCTAACACCAAAAGCCACCAGCAGGCGGGCCTTGTGCATAATGATCTTTCTTCGTTTTTTAGTAGGACCACACTGCAAGGGTCGTTTTTCAGTAGGACTACACTGCATTATCACAGTGACTACCAGAGCACCAAGATATGGTGAAGAGATGTCAGGGAGCAGACTGTCATCAACATCCCTAATTTGGAAATGACGAGACAGAAAACAGAAACAACCCGTTCCAAGCCAAAAAAAGAGAAATAGATGGCAAAAAGATGTTGATATCTGGAAACAGTCCTTTCCCACTACTCCAGAGGCATGAACCGCTCTGTAGGGCACACGTGTTTCCAGAGAGGTCTGTGGAAGTGAGAAGACAAATGCATGACAGAGACATCACTGGTCTTCTCCAACTCACTTTCTCCCTCTCTTTAGGTTCCCTTTTTTAATCCCATGCCATTCCCTAAGCTCAAACTTCAACTCAAAGAGCCAGTAAATGGACAAACTATCTTGAGGAGTTATACTAAGTAGATAGAGAAAATCATTTTGGGAGGAGAAAAGATGTGCCACTGTGATCATATTTTGTGATCTGTGACTTGAAATCCTTGTTGGTTGTAGGTAAAGTATAAGGAGTATACAAATGAGTGAATAAGCTAACACATGTCTGGATCACAACCCTGTGACAGGTTAAAGAGGTAAGATAAATATGTATCTGCCAATATCAGTCCATTGATATTCTGACCACAGTTCCCAAAGGTGATAAATATAAACCCTAGAGTTGGAACAATGCCCTCTGGCATCCAAAAAGAAGGTTCTTGGACATCAAAATTTTTCTTAGTCTGGTTGAAACACTATTTCTCCATGCCGTTCCCCACCCTCTCCCCCCAAAATTCTTTTTTTTTTGTATAGTGTTTTCCTGCCCAGCAAACTAACCAATTCTTTCATTTTCATAAATGATTGCACAAGATAATTTAAATACAATTAAAAAAAAAAAAGATGAAATCAAAGCCAGTCAAGATTAATCATAGCTCAGTGACTTGTTAAAAACAAGGCTTTCATTGAATGTGGCCACTAAAGCTGCTAACTTTGTTCCCAGAGAGTCTACACTTCAAGAGTTCTGAAATGACATCCGTCTAAGAGAACAGCCACCTCTTAGGCACATAATCATCCATGCCAACATCTAGTCCACGGGTGGCAGGCACTAAGTTTTAGTATCCAGAAATGTAAATGATGTTACAGGATTGTACTTTAAATATTGAGAACAACCTATCATTACGTAAAGGGAGAAAATAAACAGATCTATTTTCTTTCATAGAAAAAGTTAATATTTGTGAAAACCTAAACCCTGCCACATAGTCACCTTCTAAATTATAAACATTTCACTTACAACTACTTTTTCTCTGGTGCCCACCGCTTTTTTTCACCCATGACTTACTTCGTGTCATATGGCAACCTTTGAAGGGCAACTAAGCTGTGCTGGGACAACAGTGTCCCCTGATGGTCACCATATCAAATTGTCTGTCCCAGGGTTTTTTCCTCTGTGGAAATTCTGCACACTTCTTTTATTACCACATCACAGCTCAGATGCCTTTAGCACTCCCTATATGTTAATCATCTTTGAACCTCCTACCTCCGCGAACTCAGTGATTCTTACGGTGGGAGGCATAACACACAGAGATATGAGGGTCAAGGAAACATTTAGAAACTGAATAAGTCAGAAGCTACTTTTCAAAATATAAACGCCCCTCTGCTGAGATTTAGATATATCCCTCTGACCCCGTCCCTTGAAGCCACAGTGGGTTAAGAGAATTAGATATTACTGAAAGGAGTGTCCTTGAAAACACAAAATGAGGACACTTTAGACAGCTCTTGGACAATGCCCCTTTTATTCTCCTCCCTTATCTTCTCCAATAATAAGGTTCACTTGGGCAGCATAATATCCCTGCAGTTGTACTAACAGTAAGGTAAAATGAGTCTTTGGCCTTCCTTTTCACTGCCCAACTCTGTCCCGTGTGCTATGGCAGACAAACCACTAACACCAAATGCCACCTCCCTCACAAAAGGTTCATTTTCTTATTACATTATTTTGTGTTTACAAAAGATATCTTGGATGAAAACGTAGTCCCCTGGCAGCTGGATTCCCAGCTGGAGTGTAAAGAAGGTCTCCCTCTGGAAGTCAGGCAGGTTTAGAAAAATCTGATAGACTCATGAATTTAGGTCTACCTGGCATCTGTTTATAGGAAAAACTCATGTGTCTCTGGGTACTTACCCTAAAGGAAAAGAAAGACACATAGACAAATGTGTCCCAGTCTCTGACACCTGATTCTGAGGGTGAAGAGATTCTGTGTTCTGTTATGGAGTCAGCCACTAAAATGTGTTGATCCCCACCACCACCCTCCAGCACTCCATGGTTTCCTAACTGGATCACAAGGAAAAAGCATTCCAAAAAGAACTGAAGGAGAGTACTTCTCACTGAAGATGTCTGTAAGACATTAGGGCAAAAAATATTCCTCCTATGGTGTCTACTTTACGTGGGATACAATGTAGCGCTTACACAACGGGAAGTTCAGATAGTATGACAGTACAGCTCAGGTATGGTACCTTGAGGCTGCATGACTGGGTGCAGTCTACAACAGTACTTGTTGGCTATGTTAGAGCATCCAAAAACAGCCTCTCTGCCACAAACACAAATGTCTTCATGATGGACACTCTCCTGGCCCCAAGCAGGGGGCAGAGACCTCCCCAGATGACTTGCTTCCCTGAAAAAGCCAGGAAGAGACCTCTGAGTCTCAGAGTCTATTTTGAGTACCTGTCAGGACCTCCCAGAAATAACAGAGTACGACTTTGAGAGAAAAAAAAAAGATCTCGCAATTTCAGCTGAGGGTAAGAGTCAAAGAAATATGGTTTACGCAAAACTAGTAGCATAGGAAGCTTTGGAAAAGTTTCCCTGGAATGTAGGTATTTTTGTTAGAATGTTTTTCTATCTCCAAGTAAATAGCATGCGTGTAATTTCCACTCAAACATCTTAAGGAGTGATCAAATTAAATCACTTAAAGACAAAGTCTTGGTCTCAATTTGCCATGTTCTCCAAGCCTCTCCTCAGTACTGTATGAAGCATTTACATCTCTACTCTCCCCTCTTTCATCGTCTCTCAACCACAGAAATATATAGTTAATATACCGAGTATATTAGCAGTGCACTGAAGAATTCCTGAGACGTCTTCAATCTCCTCTTTGTTGGAGTGGTCTGCATAGGAACATCTGTTAGAGATATTGTGGAAATTCTTTTCTGCATCCCTGTAACTAAGAAGAAAATAAAATTAGCATAAGAAGTTTCTGAAAGCATGTGTGAATGCACTCACATACACACGCACAAGCACATGCAGTCTATGCGTTCAGTGTAATCACATTCTAAAATAACTGAAGTTTAAGACACATTTCTGGCATGACCCACCATTCACATCAGCATTCACAGTGTAGACCTGGAAGCGGAGGCAACTGTTAATAAGAAAGGGATGTGTGAGAAAAATTAAGCAGAAGCACCCAAAATATACCAGCTTTGTATCGAGAACGTATCCCTCTCGGAGTGCTTCGTCACGGCTGGTAATCTGAGTTGGCTAGAAAAAAAGTTAACAGATCTAAATTTGGTGCAACGTCATTCAACTGTGTTAAAAGTAAACAGTTACACCATAACCTCTATCACAGTCAAGAAGATAGCAACATGGTGTATGGATACTGCATAACGAATAAAGTATTTGGAGCCTTGCAGAATATGAGTCTCGGTCTTAACATTTCCTATTCGTGAGATCTTGGCCAAGCAACCTCATTTCAGTTGGTCTAACTTTCCTCCCTCATGAAATGGGTTAGCTCCTAGAATCCTTGTGAGAACCAACAGGCACAATACCTATGTAGCTGGATATTGGCTGAGACTTTTCGAGTTGCCTCCGAATAAGTGATAAGGCAACAAAGCCGAGGATGATAGGGGCCCAGTGCTCCCACATTCCAAAAAGTAGCCAAGAAGGCCAGAGTTCTCCTTCTGGACTTACGCAGTGACTGAACAGCAAATGCCCCTGTCACTCCACCATGGGCTTACAGAAGGAAAGGAAATGAACGAATTACGGGAAAATCCTCAGAAGAGTCAGGAGCTGGCCCAGAAAGAGAGTGCCACTGTAATGTCCTTCTCCCCTCCTAGAAAAGGAGAGAAGATGAGTGTTCCCTGCAGAAGCCCAGTTGGTGAGAGGGGTCCACAACTGGTGGAGACTGGGGTTTGGGTACCTCATTCCCCAGTGAACATCTGTAGAGGCTGCAGATATCCTGATCATCCCCCCATGACTGAGTAGAGGAAGAAGATTCTGGAGAGTTACTGACAAGGAAAAGAAATAGAGCAAAATGCTGAACAAGCTACAGGTCCCCCATTTGGCAAGGCAGAAATATGAGTTTTCCATGGGTGAGGGAGATGGCCCTAAAGGGAGGTGAGCTTGAGTTATCCGGTTGTTGTGCTGCTTTCCCAATCTAGAGGCAGGGGCAGAGGTCCCAAGGGCAAGATGGCATGAGTGCAGTCCTTGGGCACCAGAGCCGGGACATCTGAAGCAGGTGCCCATGCATTCATCTCACGGAGGGCATTGCAGCAAGAGGACTGCAATGACCACCAGTGAATTCAAAAAGTCTTCTGCCATTTCTCATTTCATTCCTGCCTGACACAATATATCAGAAAAGAAAGGACCTGAGAAGAGTGGCCTGGAGAGAAGGAGTGGAAACTCCCATCATATCCAGTCTGCATCGCATTCCAAGTTCCTCAGGAAAGGGCCTGACCCAGGCAGAGAGAGGAACGTAAGTGTTAGACTGGGTGTGTGGGTGAAGACTTAGATCAGTCTGGAATGAACTTTATAATCCCTGGAAGTACCTTGGAAACAGAGCAGTCTGTCTAAACTTGTATCAAAGGGGGCTCATCCTAGTATGTTTGGCATGATTGGAGAGAAAAAAGAAACTGGTTTCATGTTTGTACACCTCACTGGGATCAGATGCCAATAATTCAGTTGGACAAAATGCTTACTACAGTTTCTTGACCAGGAACCACTCAATAAGAGGTGGAATAAGGTGCATAGGCATTAAATGCAGACAAATACAGGATTATTTTAAAATCAAGTTTCCATCATGTTTATCAGAGGGACCTTAGACAAAATGTTTATCCTCTCAGCCTGAACTTCTCCATCTGTAAAATGAGCTTAATACAATGATATTATGAAGTAAATGATTAGTACTAAATAAAATAACAGATGTAAAGTACCCAGCATATTGCCTCAAGCAGAGCAAGCAATCAATAGATATTATCTTTTGTCTAATCTGTTTGTTTTTTGTCCTCAAAAAATATAATTTTTCTATGTAAATATATGAAAAAAAACCTAGATCATTTTTAGATAAAATGATTGAAGCCACAAGATCTGACCATGAAAGCGTAAGTAATAACCTTGAAGTTTGTTTCCCAGAATAATCAGAGTTCACCCACTCTTAATTTCACTTCTGATGTTCTATTAAAATTATTCTGGCTTAATCTCTCTTCAATTGTCAAAAGAAAAAGAGAACAGAAGGTTGGCTGTGTAAAACAAACATAGGACCCACATTGGTAATTGGAGCAATCGAATTTAATTTTAGATCACTATAAGAAATGGTATTCTAGACTAGTATGAGTTTGGCAGCAGTCCTGCCCGTGATATTTACACAACAATGCTTATTCTGGGGCGGGGGGAGCAACTATGAAACGAATGGCATGGTTCTGAACATATATTTCTTCATGCTTTAAAAAACATATAATGAATGAACATTATATCTCAGAGAGATGACCATGTGTTTTCCATGACAGTTTACTCAAGAAATCTCTACTTTGACAACATGGCCACAGCAATACATTTTTGTGAGCCATGGACCAGTACGATACATGTGGCAAAAACTTGAGGAAGAGCAGTTGGGCCGAGTGTTCTACATACGAAAATTGAGGTCACAAAAATCCAAGGCAAAATAAACTCTCTGTAAGAAGATAACTGTAGTTAGGACATGAACTAGGCATGTCTTTTAAAGGCCCAGGATGGACAGGGAAAGAAAACAGAAAGAGGGTAAAGAAAGGACAATCAACAAAAACTGAAGTGCAAAAGGGTCAGATACCAACAGTGATAATAATAATTCAGTTAATATATTCATGACCATTGTGTGTCAGGCAGTGTACTATTTTATGTGAGTATATAACTTAATACCCCACTGTCATTCGTGTTTCCCTTAAATTTCACTCCAACCCTGTTATCATTCCCATTTTTAAAATGAGAAAACTTTAGCTCAGAGGTTTTAAGTAACCTGGTCAAGACTGTTCATAACAAAACCTCACTTTATGGCTAGGAAGTCATTTACGCCTATCTCCAAAATACAATCTCTCCACAACAAAGACACACAGAGAGAAGAAATGGCATGTCATAATGGCAAGAATGACATCAGAGGAAAATGTCATCAGAAACACATATTCATCCTGAGTTATTTGTAATTCCTAACGTGAATCTGCCTTTCTCCTACTGACCCCTTCTGCTTCTCACTTCTCTGTGTACCTTACATTGCCCAGAAAGCAAGTCTGCTTCCTAGAAGCTTGAGTTAAAGAGCAGCTAACAAAGATGCACACTCAATGCCCCCTCACTCGTTCTAAGTTGAGGGAGGAGGATTGTGCTACATGAACAAGAAGCTCCCCAGTGAGTACGAATGCACAGAATTTATGTAGTAATCAAAAGTTACCACAAAGTCAATCTGACACACGGTGCCAAACACTGAGCATAAGGAAAACTATGCAAATATATGAGTATAACCTATGCCATAAATAAAGAAGTCCTGAATACTAGAAATACAAATTTTAGAACTGATGCTTAGGAGGCTGAGGCAGGAGGATCACTTGAGGCCAAAAGTTCAAGATCAGCCTGGGCAACATAGCAAGACCTCATTTCTAAAATAAAATTTTTTTAAAAATCAGGCATACCTCATCAACAAGGGTACCTGCATAATCAATATTTGTATACCTACCCCTGAATTGTACCTCACATCTTTATAACAACAAAAAAAAATTAACAAATTACCTGGGCATGGTGGTGTATACCTATAGTCCTAGCTACTTGGGAGGCTGAGGTGGGAGGATTACTTAAGACCAGGAGTTCAAAACTACAGTAAGCTATGATTGTACCATGGCACTCCAGCCTGGGAAACAAAAACTCTGGATCTAAAAACATATAAATAAATAAATAATTTTAGAATTGTAATCAGCTCTGGAAATTATTTCAGTCCCTCATTTTTACTCCATCTAGGGCATAATTGACTCTTTTATCCACCATGCCCCTGAAAAAAATCTGCATGCATACCTCACCCTCTGCAAAAAAAAAAAGTTAGTCTCGCCTATGTACCAAGCACTTATAAAGGCACAGAAATATAGACGCAAACAAGATAAACAAGAATATAAACAAGATAATGTCAGCTAATGATAGGCACCCTGCAGAGAAATGATTGAGGGCATCGCAAGGGAAAACGCCTGGGGTTGGGGATCGAGGTAGAGGATGGAGGTCAATTTAAGTTGGATGGTCAGGGCAGGCTTTTCTGGAGAGATGACATTTGAACAGAGGCCTGCATGTGTAGAAAGAATACGCCATGCAAACATCTGGGGAAAGAGCATTCCAAGAAAACGGAGCGACACATACAAAGGTTCTGAGACTAAGCTCGGTACCCTTAAGAAACCAACAGAAGGTTGGAGTGGAGTCAACTGGGTGGAAGAGAGGAAGATGGAATTAGTGACGCAAGCAGAGGCCAGATCCCATAAAGAATTCAGATTTTATTCGACCATAATAAGCCATCATACAGCTTGAAGCAGGGATTTTGAAGTCTGATCCCTGGACCAGCAGCAGTTGCACTACCTGGGAACCCACCCAGAACTACTGAATCGGAACCTCTGAGAGTGGGCCCACCAATCTGTGTTTCAACAAGCCTGGGAGGTGTTTCCGAGGCCCATTAACATTTGAGAACCATTGATTTCATGTAAAAAAGTGGCATGATCTAATTGTGTAATTACTTTGCTGTGGTGGGAATACAATGTTAGAGGACGGGAGTAAAACTAGAAAACTGGATCCGAATTTCTCAGAGAGGGATTGATGACAGAGATGAAGAGAAGATTTATCACGTTGCATGAATAAATTATTTTAGCACTCATTTTCCCAGCTTGAACGATCTCTATGAATAAATAAATGAGCAAGTGAATGGACAGATTAAGGAAATGAATAGACGTTTCAAAATAAAGTGGATGAGGTACAGAGAGGCTATCTTATTCCCTAACAAGGAGTCCATCAGCTACTCTCTCCCAGTCCTTCCATCTGTGACCCTTGGAATAGCTGTTCTCTGCATCCAAGTCGCAGTCCTGAGAGATGAAAAAGACTCAGAGAGTTTCTATGGGCAACTGGTTTAAGCATTCAAGGGGCAGAACCATACACTCCTGGAGCTCTGGTTTAAAAAAGGCAGATAGATTAAGAACAGAGTTTTAAAAGAGAGGAAAGGAAGGTCAATGGCCAGAGGCTAAATTAAGAAATTAAAAAGAGAACGGCCAGCTCATACTGTTACCTGCCCTGACTCATCACCTCAGCGGAGACACCTAAAAGCTAAGTGACTTCAAGACAAGCCTCAGGCAAGCTCAATTTTCGAGGCTAGGAAAAGCTTCTCCCTCCTACCCTTACCTCCCCCAAATTCTGAAAAATGCTTGTCAGCACTTACTCTCAATTCTCAATAAAGAGATTCTGAAAACCCTTTAGTGACAAAAAATATATTCCTTTACATGGATAGAGATAAGATGCCATAAATGTTTCCTTCAAAGAAACAACATATAGTGTGAATATCTTTCAGTCCAAGTGCTAGTGATGCTTCCTGCTCTCCTATTTCAATTTTGAAGAGAGAGAGAAAAAGCAGAAAGGTGGAGCCCGAAAGGCAAAAGAGGGAGTCGGGGAAGCCATCAACGAGGAGAAAGAGAAGACAGTGTCAAGAAAGGCAACTGTGGCAAAAGTGCTGCCAGTGGGTCCTTTTTACCTTCACCAATGTGAGTGCAGACAAAGGTAGTGAGCAAAGGTACTTAAGTCTGAGAAGTCAGCCAACAACCAGGCAGAAATATGCTGAGGTCTATTTGAATCCAGTCAGACATCAAGACACATCTTTATAGTGGAGTCAAATTCTCTGGGGGTTTTTTTTGAGTTGGAGTCTCACTTCGTCGCGCAGGCTAGAGTGCAGTGGCACACACACGGCCACCCCACCGTTGACCTGTTGGGCTCCAGCGATCCTTCCGCTTCAGTCTTCCAAGTAGCCAGAACTACAGGTGCATGCTACCACACCCGGCTAATTTTCCAATTTATTGTAGGGATGAGGCCTCGCCAAGTTGCCCAGACTGGTCTCGAACCCACAGACTGAGGCAATCCACTCGCCTTGGCCTCCCAAAATGCTGGAATTACAGGCTTGAGCCACCGTGCCCGGTACTCTGTTTTCTTTACACTGTGTCTACATTAAACAGACCTAGAAAAAGAGCATTCAAGCAATGAACAGTGAATCACTAAGGCCATGTCTATGTAGACAGACAGAAGAGGTGAGGCAGCCAGTTGAATAAAAAAGAACTCCATTGTACTCAGGGAAAAAAGAAGTTTCTTCTGATGATAGCAATACAGTTTAGCTGTCTATTTTGATTGCATTATGAGAATCCCACTCCAATTTGCCTTGAAGGCATAGTTTAGTTCAGGAGTGAGAATATTCCATCAGTTATTATCAGATTTCAAAAAGGAAAGCGCATTCATAATTCCAGAAAATGATTTGAGTTTGATGACTGGTATTGTCATAAGCTAATAATAATAATAACAATGATAAGCATAAGAGCAAACAGGTAGACAGTGCTCACCACATAGAACTATTTTAAGTATATTCACGCTTTTAAGCCAAACACTATATTTTAAAGTAGCAAATTCATGAGCATGATTAAGTTTTATTTTAGAATGTGTGGGGAAAGATTAATTTGACATTCTTTATCTCCATTAGGATAAACCGTTTAAAATCACTAATGGCCTCAAACTAAAAGCCATCTCATGAGTTTAAATAATATGTTTTTCCTAGTGCTGCACTCTTGAGGATTAGTATGACAAAGTTTCAAAGCAATTCCCTTTGAAATGACAATTAACATAATCATCAAGCACTTAAAGTATATGGCATTGTACTAGATGCTGAGATTATTTTTCCATTAAGTTTTCTTCCCTTTTGTTTTGTTAAAAAAAAAATCACACTAAACCCTAATAGCCAAAAGTATGTTCTTGATCCCCATGGCAATGACTATTAGCCATAAATGTTAAATGATTCCTGACAGGTTTTCAAGAAACACCGAGGTTTAAATCTTTACTCCTCAAAAGTTCTTAAAATCTTAGAAAGATAAATCACTGTAGCGTCTACATAATACAAACAAGGTAATTTAAAAACATATATGTTCTCACTCATAAGTGGACCTTGAACAATTTTCAAAATACTATAAGAAAGGGATTGGCAGTAGTGGGAAACTGCCAGGGGAGGAAGGGGAAGGCAGGCACACCTCACCAACAAGGGTACCTGCATAATGACAATTTGTATACCTGACCCTGAATTGTACCCTACATTTAAAAAAAAAAATTATATATATATATATATATATATATATATATATAGCCTACAATGTCAATGAACTTAATTTAAAAAGCTAGATTGCATGACAAAGTCAATGTAAGCTTTTCTATTTGTCAGTTGCTTTCTGCCATCACCAATTAAAAGTACCACCTACTCCCTTGGAGCTTTCGGTTTTTACAAAATATATTCATTGGAATTATCTCATCTAATCATGACATCTAACCTTTGATTTGGTTATTCTTATTATCAATGCATTTTACAAAAGAGATAAAGTAACTTTTTTTTTTTTTTTTGAGTTGGAGTCTCACTCTGTCAGCCAGTCTGGAGTGCAGTGGCACACTCACAGCCACAGCAGCCTCAACCTGCTGGTCTCAGGTGATCCCTCCACCTCAACCTTCCAAGTAGCTAGAACCACAGGCAAGCACCACCATGTCCGGCTAATTTTTTATTTTATTTTATTTATTTATTCTTATTTATTTATTTTTATTGTAGACATGAGGTCTTGCCAAGTTGCCTGGTCTGGTCTTGAACCCGAAGGCTTAGGCAATCCACTCGCCTCAGCCTCCCAAAGTGCTGGGATTACAGGTTGAGCCACTGAGTCTGGCCTTTTTTTTATTTATTGTAGAAACAAGGTCTCGTCAAGTTGCCCAGACTGGTCTCGAACCCCTGGGCTTGATCAGTCCTCTCGCTTCTGCCTCTCAAAGTGCTGGGGTTACAGGCATGAGCCACTGCAACCAGCAAGTTACTTATTCCATGTGCTGGTGAAGCCTTGAATTTCTATTATCTACCACATCACACGCGAAATAAGGGATAATAAAGAAAAATAAGTGGCACATGACTCTAGCTATATCAATACCTCTCACTGAACTGTTTTAAGCTTGTAGTAATTTCTATTAAACTCTACTTAATGATTCTAAAACTTCATTCAAAGCCTCTCAGTTGGTACCAATAAACCTAACCACATTAAAAAGGCACACTTGAGAGATTCAGCATTAGAGTGAGAAGGCAAGAACATAAGAAAAACAAGGAAAAGCAATACCAAAAAGGAATCCTATCTGAAGTAATTAAATGCAAAAAAAGTCAAAGGAAATCACTCCAAGGGACCCCCCCCATGAGCCTTCACCCCACACTATGAGAACAAAGCCACTATGAAATAAGGTTGACCCGTGTAGCAGAAAACCACATGCACAGCAGCTGTTTGAGTAATTACCTTTAATTTTCCCCCAATAATAACCAAAATCCATTTTTACTTACCCGATAACTTGATGCTCATAATACTGCAATGTCCTCTTGAGAGTTTGCTGTATCGTCTGAGGCTACAGAATAATAATAATAATAAAAATATATTATCAGCAAATCAGTGCCATTCCCATTCTGAGCATCATAGGCAGATAGGTAGCTTCTGATTCATCTCATGAAAGTTTTCCTTTTACAATATTAACCCATTTTGCATCATGCCATGTTTTTTCCCCACAGGAACCAATATGAGGCACTCAGCAATTACCCAGAATTTCCCAATTTCAAGTATGATAGTATTTCCTAGCCATATTTTTTTTCAATTCCTTTGTGCCAGCTATTAAGTTCGATAAAATACTCATTGGCTGACTACAATAAACCTTGGCCTTGAGGGTAGTGGAGAGGGAGCACTTCAGAGACATGGATCATGGTTCTTCCTCACCAGCATGTATAATCTGCATGAGGTAATGACTAACTGGAATGAAATGGCATATCCTAATATTTTGTTTTATGTTTTAACAAGGCTTTCAAGGATGGTCTAGCAAACAGCAATAAATTGAGTTAAAATAGTCAAGTTTATAAGAAAAATATTTTTAAACTCAGATGACCTTTATTTTTTTCTTTCTGTTAGCTTCATACCTGAGGGGACTAATAGTAAGGCTGGGGTGGGATGGGAAGCAGGTGGGCCAGGGCCCTTGAGCCATCATTTCAACCAGCAGTCAGCCTGACTTCTTCAATGCCCAAGAGATTTCAAGCAAGGTTTTTTATTTTTTATTTTTCCTGGAGCCTTCTGGACGAGCCACAGGTGCTTTGGCGGTGGGGGGGTGGGGTCTGCAGCAAATACCTAAGCAGCTCATGACTTAATTTCTTAATCTTCTCTTCCCCTTGGTGGCTCAAGACAGAGTTTCTTAATCTCAGACCAAGAAATTATTGTTAGACCTCTTTAGGAAGCAGAGCCTGAACTTGGAGTTTCAGACTTACAGAGCCAAGAATAGGACACCAAGATCCCAGAACATGGATTTCCTTAGGAAGTTACAATAAGAAGAACCAAGTTCTCAGTGGCAGGAGAGTGATTTTTTTTTTTTTTTTTTAGATAACCTGTAATCAATCAAGCAGAAAAAGGCAGTCAACACCGTATCAAAACATTGATCCATGACAGCCAAGGATGAATTTTAAGGGAACATGATGACTGTAACATAAACTCTTCAAGATGCAAAGCAGCAAGCACCTTGGTCATCTCGTGGGATGCTGCTAATAAACTAACAAACCTGGTTCCTCTAAAAAGGTGATCTGTAGGAAAGATCTAGCTCAGTGCTGATACCTAAGAAGCAGTTGATAAATATCAGCTTCCAATCTCTAACCCTTCAAAGTGACTGTCTTAAAAATACACCATTTAAAGGAAGCCCCAGAGGTCAATGTCAAATCTCATTTGGATTCAATCCATGTTCACCTCTTTATAAAAACATCCAGGACAGATGTAACAATCTCCCTACCTAACACTCTTCGAACCTTTAACACCCTCCTTGGTAGGTAACGACTATTTCAAAGTTAGAGAAAAGTGAGCTTAAATTAAATTAGAAGCATAACCTGAGATCTACTCTCCACCACCACCCAAACCTAAAGCCTCAGACAAGGACTGTACATGAGCCAAGTCAATTCACAAAGTAATTTTAAGAAGAATCAGCCTGTCAGTGTTTAAAGGAAGGAGTACATGGCAACTTCTTTCAGCAGCTATTTTTCATTTAGGCCATGTTAAAATGGTGAACAAGATCTCAAACGGGCACAGGTGTATCTGCTCATCCAGACTGAATCAAAGCAGAGTAAATGAAGCGCACCTAGGGAAGAAAAATCATTCCCAAACCAAGAAGTGGAGTGGTTGATAAACATAAAGAGATTGAAGTATATACAGCAGCCCTAGTGCACACAAAAAGTGGTTTTAACAACCCAACCCATGGCCAGTTGAAACCAAAACATTGTCAGTCACTGGCTTAGAACCCCTGGAATCCAGGCCTCTTGCACCGGCCTGGCAGTTCCTGAGCTAAGCTAATAGTCCCTTTGGCAACAGGTTCAAAAAGCAGCAGATATCCACAGAGGGATTATCCCTCCAACAACCTCTGGTCACAAAACCTGGAACAGAAAGCAGGAACTAGAGTGCACAGAGCCAGTTAAGATCAGAATGACCTCATTTGTACAAAAGGACATTTTTTTTTTTCCTGTACCAGAAATTTATTTCCCAGTCATTAAAAAGCACACGTCTGTGAAAGGAGTTAAGCCTTTTCAAGACCTGACTTTTTTTCTTGTGTGGAGCAATTACGTCTACTCCCAGCAGGAGTTAAATTTATAGTTGCCAAATGCATTAAAAGGAAATGCTCTCTGGGAACACCCAACAAAGCTTCAAGTTGGTAAAGCATTTATACACTTACTATTTCTTGCCAGAGCCAGTGGGCACATTCTAATGGCCCTCAAACTTAGGGGTGGACTGCAGAGTATCTCCTGATCTTCAGCAAGTCAAGACTCACTTCCACGCAGACTGTCTCATCACCGTGGGTTCACTCCAGTCTTCAGAGTTTGCCTCATAGCCTCAACTCATGACCTTATCAATGAGGACGTATTTGCACAATTTCAGTCTCCCTGACCTGAGCCAAAGCATGAAGTGAAGACCCACAAATAGGCCAAAGCCATCCATTGGCTGACTTCTGCTTTGAGCATGGGAGGGTCCATCTCTTTGGTAAATCCTTACAAAGTGCCCATGTACGCCAGTGATACAAGTCAATGTGGACCAGTGGGAAAAGCTAGGGTTTTGAAGACATGCAGATTTCTATCCTCTTTTTTAAGAACATGGCTCCATGGCCGTTCCTGACTTAAAGAGTACCATTCAACATTCTACACACCAAGATTCCATTTCTCTTATAGGTATCTGTCCTTTCCTTTAAGAAGGTGTTCAGAAAGATGATTTAGAAAAGAGGCTTTAAAGTCAAACTGAATTCAAAATCAAGCTCTGTGACTCACCAGCTAGACAACTTCAAGCTCGCTGAAATAAGATTTCTTATGTGTACATTATTTTATGGGAATGAATTGCAAAAATGAAAGCAAAGTCTCTGGAGCATGGTGAGTGCATAATAAATGATAGTTGTGGTTATGCTAAGCTGAAAAACATGGTTCCTACCTATAAGAGTTTCATAATCTAGTGGAGGAATACAAGATTTAGGTTAGAAAACCCATCCCGCAAGTATAATGTTTCAAGATCTTCATCACCTAAAGAAAATATCATTCAAGCTACCAGTACTTCTAATCACGAGAAGTCGATGCCAATTCCATTAGACAGAGGAAAAAACATAAAGATGACAGTCAAATGGAGAAATATTTCCAAGGAAACACTAAGATCAGTTGAGAAAGATGGTGATGCAAGCAGAAGTCTCAAAATGAAGCCTGAGGGCAGCACTAAAGCCAGGCCTGCAAGGGGGAAGGACATTGAAACACCACATAGCTAAGGTCAAGACCCCAGGCATTTACTGTACAACTACCAAATAAACAACCCATAAACTTCCTTCCTTGGACACACAGTATGTACAACAGCAGAGCTGAGTGACCTAACAATTGTAGAGCCCCATCCTGGAGGATCCAAGAGACAAAGGTAGAGACGGAGACAGAATTAACTGTTCCTATCATAAACAGAAAACCAAGAGGGCAGTGATTTTTCCCTGCTTCCCCCCAACTAAGGTGTATAGATAGTGGCCTTCCATTGCCCCGACTCAACACAAAGAAGCAATGGATAGGAAACAGCTGGAAACAGGAATCAGCCATCCGTGTCCTGCATGTGTCTTTTCTGGGGTTCAAACAGAGGGTACCTAGAAGCTTCCATCATGTGGCAACATGAAGCCATCTTCATCTCTGGTCTCATTAATAGCTTTACTCTACTTGGCTAGCAGTGACTGACCCCCAGAGACTAAATGTTATGTTCATGAAAGGTCATGGGATCCAAACAGCCAGCCATGAAACAGTCCCAACAGAGCCAGAGAAACGATCCCTGAAGAGTGGGAGGAAGCAGTTCCCAGAGCTGGCCCTGCAGGCTCAGACAGTCCTGCTGAGGCTCCCACACAGTCCCTGCTCTGGATATCCGCGCCAGATGGTGCGGGGATCAGGCAGGAGGCAGAGAGTCAAGATGTGTGTATGTGTGTGTGCAGCGTGAAACACAGTTGTCATCGCACAAAATACATGTTCATCTCAATGTTACAGAGAAAGAAGTTGAGGCTCAGGGAGGTTAAGTAAGTACCACAAGATCGCACAGTAAGTGAATAGGACACTGCAAGCCAGACTGGCTTCCCAGTATCCGTCTTCCTTCCACTAGATGTTTTTGAAGGTCTCTCCCACCTTTCACATTCTGTTATTCTGTTCCTTACATGATACACAGTGCACTTCATCATGCAAAAAGAAAAGCACAGATAATTTAAAAACAAACAGCCAGGCACAGTGGCTCAAGCCCGTAATTCCAGCACTTTGGGAGGCCGAGGTGAGAGGATTGCCTGAGCCCACGGGTTCGAGAACAGCCTGGGCAACTTGGCAAGATCTCATCTCTACAATATATCAAAAATCAGCCAGGCGTGGTGGCACACGCCTGTAGTTCCGGCTACTTAGAAGGCTGAGGTGGAAGGATCACCTGAGCCCAGCAGGTCAACGCTGGGGTGGCCAAGAGCATGCTGCTGTACTCTAGCCTGGAGTGATGGAGTGAGACTCCAACTCAAAAACAAAAAAAAAAGTTAAAACAAACTACTCATTTCTGCTTAGTGACACATACCCACAAGATACAGATTTAATGAAAACAATAGGTCTGCCTTTAAAGAAATTTCCATAAACAGCCATATCTGAAGCTAAATGATATTGGTATACATGTAATTACTAATGCTCTAAGCCATTAGTTTTTCAGCTCTGTCTGCACATCAAAAATCATCTAGGGATCTTTTCAAAAAATACCAATGCCTAAGTGCCACCCCCAGATTTTCCAGTTCAACTGGTCTGGGGGGAACCCAGTTGCTTCTAATGAATAGTCAGGGTTGAAACCTTTTATTTAAGGTATAAATATGATGAACAAGAACAATACACTATAAACCTTATCTGAATAGGTCAGCATTGATGAGTCTCTTTATTCAAATATTAAGAGAAGTAAGTTTCTGAGAGATGTTCACTCATAACTGCTTAATTCAAACAGTCCTATTTATTAACTGTCACTAATGGCTAATAATCAAATATAAATTTGTGAGATAAACAAAGAGCTATATTACTTGAAGCATAAATATATGGATTTTTTTAAAATTTCCAAGTAATTCACTCCCATACAAATAAGCCAGCATTCATTTTTATGATGACATGCATGTAGAAACACAATAACTAGTATAATTATTGTACTTTATGCTGGGCACTGCTTTAAGCTCATTGCATATATTAATTCCTTTGATTTTTCACATCAGCATTATGATATAGGTATTATTATCTTTCTCATTTTATGGATGAGAAGACGGAAACACAAAGTTTGAGTTGCCCTAGGTTACACAGGTTACAAATGGACAAAACCAGGATCAAAACCCAGGGAATCTGGCTCCAAGATCCAACACATGACCTTCAACCTATACAGCTCACAGTACGTCATGTCTTGTATGTGGCTGAATATTTTACAGTTCACATTTTTTAATACAAGCTATCCTAATTGATCCTTGGACCAACCAAGTGAAATAGTCAGACTGGTGTTTTTAATCACTGAAAAGGAACCAAAGTCAGAGAGATTAGCTCATCTGCTCAATATCACATGGCTAATACGCAGAGAAATCCTTTTTTCAAAAAAAGAGCATCTGTTCATCTAGGTTTGTCCTGAATAAGAAAGCAGTTTTTTCATGTCAACATAAAATTAAAGAAGCACATGTATTCAAATGAATTGATTTCTTCCTGAGAACGCATAACATTCTTTAAATCAAATCTGCATCAACAAGGAAGGCCATAGGCAAAATCGTGAAGTCTTATCTTGAATGCACTACCACTTTCTTTTCCCTCTGGCTCACCTCCTCTGAAACCTCTGGGCCCCAGTGTCTTTTTCTTCCTTTTGCTCAGCGAAATCGCCACCACCATAACCAGAACTCCCAAAACAAGTATCCAAAAACCATTCATCACATATTCCCTTTCTTGCCCTCATCAAAATTTCAAATCCCCTTAGCACCCTGTTCTCAGATGGTGTTCAGGAGGAAACCTAACTCCATTCCCAAAGAAACTCAATCCTCAGTGCTTATTAAGATAGATGATGGAATGACTCATCTCCCTCTCCCTACAATACATAAGATGGTCTGAGTCTCTAACAGTTTAATTTTGGTAATAATAAGCTTGTCAGTGAAAGATAAATTGGGGAGGTGGCAAGGGATCCTTCTCTTTTCCTATAATCACAATGTGAAGATCACCACTTTCTCCATAAAGCGAGAGAATTTTCTTTATTAGGTCTCCCTATGCCAACTCCCATAATTTAACATAATTAAATTACAATGTAAGATACCCTATCTTTATAGTTAGGCCCATAGACATCAATGTTCAAATCACATGACTGATTTTATTAACAAAACTAATAAAAAATAGTATCACTTCAAACAAACCGGTTTACATCTGAAAGAAAGGTAATTGTAGTAATCATCTATTTTGCTAAAGGTCCAGATATCAGATATCATATTCATTTTCCCAGCCTCTGACTAAACTTACTACAAATAAACCAAAAAAAAAAAAAAAAAGACTGCAAATTAAATTTGGAACTTTGAGTCAGGACCTCTATATTTCAAGACCAGCTGTGCTACTGACCTTTTTATAAAATTAGCCAAAATCTCTTCACCTGGGAGTAAGAAACCTTGGGGGGAAAAATGCTTTCATTTTCCCATCTGAAAAACACATACAAGAAGTTCATAGTTCTCAGGGTCATTTTCAAGTACAGCCACTATAAAGTTAAGTACTTATAAATACAGAGTCAGAACACATTGGTGATTAAACAACCTTCTCTGGGAAGTCACAAGCTCACTTTTTAGCAAAGCAACTGTTCAAGAACACAAGAAAACCATCTCAAGTGACCAATACCACTAATTTGCTAAACAAAACTAGTAGTTCAGATAATTAATTACAAAATGCAAAAATGCTTGTACTATAAAAAAATGCTAGCAATGCATTATTACTAGAGTTTTTCTACCCGTACTGGTTGAACATCTGCACGATTTCATCAATCTCTACTTTATTTTTCTTGTGAACACAGGTGTACACTTGACTGACCTCATGAGAGGTTAGGGTGAAGGCTGACATTGTGCTAATTGACCCATAAGAGGATTCAGACTGATAACCTTTGCCTTATTGGAAGCATGCTCTAATTAGCAAAGCACAGTGGTTATCATTATAATTATTGGTTGTAACTGAATATACTTAACATATAATCAATATGATAATTAAATCTTCATGTACAAAGTGTGTTTGCTTTCCAAGTATTGTCCTCTTTGTTACTCCAATTTAATGCCTTTCCAAAAATAGCCATTGAATTTCAATTTGATACAAGACCTAATATAATACCATTGATACTAACAAGCTGAAAACATACACTCCCTGAAGTATAAGTTATTTATCTAGTCCTTCTCCTACCTACAGCAAGAGCACACTTAAGTCATCCACGAATTTCTGAAGTTTTCAAAGAACTCTGGGGAATAACACCACCACCTTCGGTTTGCATCACACTTCACAGTTTACAAGTCACTTTTTTTCTTTCATCCTCCTAGATATTCACAACCACCTCATGAGTCTCTGATTTAATTAACCACGTTTTTAAGATGAGAAAAAACTGAGAATCAGAGAGGTGACAGTGTTTTGCCTGAGCCACACAGTTGGAAAGGAGCATCATCAAGCCTAAGAGGAGACTTAGTTCTCCTCTGCTTCTTCTCTCACAAGCTGCAGCCTCCCTAGCTAACTTATTTCACTCCGATGACCCTTCGGAACTGAAATTCCTGATTTCTTTTTTTTTTTTTTGCCTTTAATGGAAAAGAAAATGAGATTTTCTAATTATTTTTCCAAATTTGTAAATAATGTTATTTAAAGAGTTCTGGTATGTTCGTTGACTTCTTAATAGGGAGATTTTAGGCAACTCATGCTTCCCTGATCACCATCTTGGTTAATCTGACTCAGTCTGAATGCAAATGCTGATGATGAGACATGATAGCCCTGCTTCTTGATATTCTCTCAGGAAAATGGATTACAGTAAATTTAAAGCCCCTTGAAGGACATAGCTCCAGTCTTGAAGGAAGCCCTAAATCAAACAGCACTTCACAGATGGCACAGTGCTGACGCAGTCTACAAAATGTGGAAAGGGTAAGCTGTCCGGATTAAACACTGTAATAGCAAGAAGCAATGTGCTGAGTGCTGACTGTCAGACACAGGGCCCAGCATGTCACATGCATCAAGTCATTTGATCCTCATGAGAATCCTATTACCCCAGTTTTATAAATGTGAAAAACTGAAATTCAGAGAAGTTTAAAAAAAAAAAAAAAAACTTGCCCAAAGCCAGTTAGGTAGTAAGTGTCTGAGTCAGAATATAATCTAGGTCTGACTGTCTCTAAAACCTCCAACCTTTTAACCTGCTCCTCTAAGCTGAACTACATTGTTCTGTCTCCACCAACAGCACAGAAAATGACAGTTGAAAGGAATTAACTCCTGACTAGCCTGCGTGATTTTGGATACAGCATTTACTTTTTCTGAGTCTCAATTTTCTTTTTTATAAACTAGGGAAATCCCCGGATAACTATTTCTCAAGGTTGTTGAAAGGTCAAAAGGAAATAAAACTATAAACTATTATGCAAATACATGTTATATGATGATTCGATTTGATGCATAAATCTCTTGCTGATGAAATAGTCAAAAATTGTTAAATTGAACTAAACTGACCATGTCTAACATCTAGGACTGTTGCCAGGATGCCTCACAGCCCAAAGACGCCAGTTAGCAAAAGCTGCAAAGCTAATTAGTGCCTTTTCAGCTCATGGGTACCCTACTGGATAGCAATGGACCTTGTGTAACCAAGTGATTTCTAATCTTTAAAACATCCTCGTAGCCTCCATTTGAGCACTTCCAAATAATTCTCCACTGTCTCCAGTCTTTGGGAGCTACAGTGAGGTATTTTCCAAAAAGAGTCTGGGAATAGGGAAGTAATATTTCTGCCTGACAGTTAAATGACAAAATTAACACATAAAATGAAGTTATGTTGTCAACCCTAAATTCACTAACTTAAACAATAATTTGTAGATGGGTGACTGAAAATTATCTCCAATCACTGTCTGGATTGAGCTCCAGGCAAAATAGGCCATTGAACAGTAGAATCAATATATCTGAAGGTGACTAGCATGGAAAGGACTCGTGAAGTCAGAGAGGGCAACCCATAGGAGAAAGAAGGGTTTCTGAAACACTAAATCTAGTACTGTTTGGAGGCATATGGGCCCTCTGTCACGCTGGAAAATACAATTCTAAAAGGTAGAAAAATTATTCAACCATTTTAACTGAAAGGACGTCGTCTTATGAATGGGCTTGGAGTATCAGGTCTCACTGCCAAGGCCTCCCTTATGATCGGAAAGCTCCTTATACTAGATTAAAGAATTTGGCATGAAACTCATTTTTCTTTGACTCTAAATGGATTAAAGCAAACCTCTGATTATGACTTGGTTCCTCACGTAGCCTGAACAGGTAAGAAATGTGCTGACCATTAAGATTTTGAGTAATAAGACACATCTTACAGTTATTGCTCATTGCAAGTAAGCAAATTGTCATTGACATGCCAACCGAAACATCATGGGCATTTTGTTTAGCAAGTTAGTGGCTAAGAGTCTGACTATTTCAGCACACCGACAAGAGGAAGTATTTAGAGCTTAAAACTTGCAGGTGCTCAAACATGCAGAAATCATAAAAATACAACCAAGCGTGGATCCTGCTCAGTTCTACTGCTTCCACCTTGAAAGAAAAAACTCAATAAGGGTCTGAATATCACTGGATCTAGTGCTGACTATAATCTGATGATCCAAACGGATACAAAACGTGCTTACTAGGCAGATGTTTGGCAGATAATGACTGCCATGTCATCAGTGTCTATGATGCACTGGATTCCTAAGTTAGAGACACAGGATAATTACACTTTTTTGAGGGGAAAAAAATGCAGGCAGAAAACTAATACTGCATGACACGAACAGATCTACTTTTTTTTAGTTTAACTCTAAACTATCTGAGGATGTGTTTAACCTAGGTATCACTCTATTATTCAACTATTGTATTGCTTTCTCCTTCCTCCTAATAAATTATTTAATTATGCCAAAACATGTAGATGTATGGGTATGCACAATTTACATACAATGTAGGTAGAGGAATATAAACCCTTAAGCATGCATCTATTTACATGAAGATCGTGATTTCCTTCACATTCAGAAATCAAACTTCAAGCAACGTCATTCCTCTTCCCATACTTTGCAGCATAAGCTAAGCTATTGGCAGGGACGATGGCTTTTGTCACTCTGTTCATAGCTGCCTCACCCACGGAAGCTTGAAGCATACAAACATGACAGTGGACAGGCAAACTAGGTCAGCCTAGCGGCAGAGCCCTGATGAAGAAAGAGCGCTTTATCATTCCTAACACAGGTCTACGTTGTGTGGACTCATTGCATGGTCTGGAACCGAAACAACTGGTAAGAGGAGTCAGGTTCAAGAAAATGGCTGCCCGCACTCCTTAGCAAGTCACAAAGTAGGAGACATACAGGAGGCAAGATAAGGAGACTACACTGAACAAAACTGTATCTTGTATATTGAGGTGAAATTATGCATGGCCATGTTGAGGGTCACGGCACAGTGAAAAGAGCATACTTAGGCTCTGAAATAGGAGAACCAGACACTAAAATGTAGGTGGTCACCAGCTTCTTATTTTGGGACTCAGTTTCCGCACCCTTAAGTTGAGCCAAATAATCTAAGCTTGCCCTGCCTACCTTGTACATTTCCCGGGTGAGTCAGAGTGGGATAATGGATGTTAGAAACATGCCTTGTAAATTTTAAACAGATGCTATTTATTGCGAGTGGCTTTCCTGAAAGTATAGGTCAGCACATCATTCTTTCACAGTCCTGAAGTGGAGAAAACTAAAAAGAAAAAAAGTGATGTCATTAATGCCTTGTGTTTTTAAGTGTAAAAAAAAAAAGTACAGTTGGTGAAAGCCTTGGCTTTTTGAAATGCTCTCCAAATCTGCTCACTCTAAAAACTAATCAAAATAAGCTGTTTATCACAAAATGGCCATCATAATGTGAGTTGTTGTGGAAGACCTCCAGCAAAATGCATAAAAACTTGTTCACATGGGAACCAAATATTTGACTATGTAGTATTTGTGACCATTTGCCCGTCTGATTGCCTAATGGAAAATTAGTAGCTCAGAAAAGAGGAGGATGAAAAGCTATGAGTAAGACAGAGATATTGGGAACAGCTGCCTACAGAGGAAAGAAAATGTTTCTGGCATGGTATAATTTTTTTTTTTTCAAATTCTTTCTAGATACTACATCAGTTTTTAATATCTTGCTCTACCATTCAGCTTTACAAATATCCATCAAACATGGTCCCACACAAGTTATATAAATAAGCATGTATACACACACACCAAACAACAGGGAATTTTAATGATACGATACTTAGAAACAAGATACAAATTGGATATCACTTACTGTTTTCCAGCTACTAAAAACATTTTAACTTTCTGGCATGCAAAAAGGCTCTTAACTGGAATATTCAAGGCAAACCCAGTACAGAGTATCCATAATTAACACAATACACTTTAATCCATAAATTATTCATATAAATAACAAAATCTCTGGAATCTCTAAGCATTGTAAAACATAAGGCCATCAGTCCCATCTGGTCCTATAAACCTTACTTAAAGTGAACCTTAAAGTGGCAATAATAGCTCCTTACAATAACAGAAAATAATCATTTTAAATCCAAAAATTAAAAGTATAATGCCACACCAAAGATGCTATATATATTATTATTTCATTGTAACTCCCCAATGTATCTAAGTTATTCCTGCAGAACAAGGACATTAATTTACTGTGGCAACAGAGATCTCCAGATGGCTGACTGAGAAGCTCCCAGAAGCATCACCAATATATAGTCATCACTACATGGCAGAGTCTTGTAGGGCCAGATACTAAATTTGGTTTTAGAAGCACCAGGAGCGCTATCTCCATCCCACCCATATTTCAATGTTCAATCTGAAACTTACTTCTCATGCCTATCCATTGCGTTTAAAATCAAGAAAGGTGCTTTCAATGAATAATTTACATGATGTGGTATTTAAAACATACACAATACAATTTATTGGGTAGGAGAGCAGATATTTACGGCATGAGATTTTGATGTACGAATCCAGAGAGAAGAGGATATAAGGATCACCAAAAGTAAATGTCCCTACTTCACCATTTTTTCTGAAACTTAATCTATAATATACCATAGGCTAAACTAGTATAAACTACCAAGGCAGAAATTTGGATAGACTTGACTTTAATATGCCTTTGCTTTCATTTCTATTATTCACTCTGGAAGAGCAAAACAATAATAAACTTTGTTATTTTTGGTCTTTAAAATGTTTTCAAATGGACATATCTTGATTTGAATCAATAAAGTAGCCGAATACCTTATCTAGTAGCCAGGATTTGTTGGTCTGATCTTATTTGTAGATCCTTGTTGATAGATTCACATTTTATAGTTATATGATGGTAATATTTTGTTGCCTTATATTTGAAAGTGACTTACTAGCATGTATTCTTTGAAAAATTACTATGCCACTTGGGGTAACTTGTAGTAAAATGCTTTTTCCAACTGCATGCCCAATGGGATTGTTAACTTCTGTCACTACAGTCACCAAGAATGCCATAGACTAAGGTGACATATTCTATCTCTATAATCAAAATAATTGGATATCTGGGCCGGGCTCAGTGGCTCAGCCTGTAGTCCCAGCACTTTGGGAGGCCAAGGCAAGTGGATTGCATGAGCCTGCGGGTTTGAGACCAGCCCGGGCAACTTGGCGAGACCTCGTCTCTACAATAAATCAAAAATTAGCCAGGTGTGGTGGCACGCCTGAAGCTGTGGCTACTTGGAAGGCTGAGGCAGAAGAATCGCCGGAGCCCAGCAGGTCGACGCTGGGGTGGCCATGAGTGTGCCACTGCACTCCAGCCTGGGTAATGGAGTGAAACTCCAACTCAAAAAAAAAAAAGTTGGATATCTGTGCTAACCAGGTGTTTGAGACCTAGGTTGTCTGGATTTTTCTAAAGAGGCAGGAAGCTAGGCAGGAAAATAAAAAATTACACTTACAATTTAATTTGATATTGACCCCCTCCATTTCTTCCCACCCGCATCCCAAGAATGCAGCTGAATCAACAGAGAAAGTGCCCAAGTGCTCAGAGAATCAGCAGGCAGCATCCTCCACTACAATCCCCACAGTTGGCCTCTTGCAATAAGCTGCAGATGAATCCCATCCATTCTCCTTCGGCAGGAGAGTATGTGGCAAGTACACTTTTGGAGAAAGAATTTAATTCAGAGCAAAGGGAAAGATTGGTTTTCTTTGAAATGTGTTTATAATGGCAATAAGTTAACACAAGACAAAAGGGGGGGGGAGAGAGAGAGAGAGAGAGAGAGAGAGAGAGAGAGAGAGAGAGAGAGACTTTATAGCTTGCAAATACTGTCAGGTCCACAAAGCCTTTATTGATCTTTATATCAGGTAGAAACAATAAATCTCTCTACTCCAGCTTCCACACTAGAAACTCCCTCATATCTGTCTGACACTTCAAATGGAATTACAATAGTCTGTAGCTAAGACTGACTCTTTCCCTCAGTTTCTGTTCCATTATAACGCAATCATCTCATCATTATCACTCCCAACAATAATGCCTTTGGAGGCAGATTCCTTTGTTAAGGAAGAAAAAGACATTTTCATTAGTTGTGGCAATTTTTAAAAAGATACAATAAGGGTAATTATGCCTACTTCAGATTTCTATTAAATGGTATTTTTAAAATTCAGAATCCAATAACAGAGTCATCTCTCTTCTGCCCTATATAATCAATCGTATATAGGAAGATACACAGATATTGATAGATATTTCAAATATGCTAAAATAAACGGGTTTATATATGTAAATACTATGATAAAAACACAATTTGTAAGAATCTCTGCATTCTTTCCTTTCTGGAAAATATGCAAGCAAACTGTTTAAACTAAAAAAAAAAAAAAAAATGGTAAGACAACATTTAAAAATCAAGACAGGTCGTACACAAATTAAACCAATCACACAATGGAAAAAATAAAATTAGAAGAAGCCTGACAGACTCAGTGACCATGCACTTAGAGAATTTGGTCAATAAGCAACTAAATGAAATACATTTTTTCTTTTGTTGGGTTCTATAAACCTACTGAATTAAGATGACAGGCTTCTCACTAGTACAATGGCAGGTTCTTCTTAAATTTGCTGTTGGGGTAATGTAAATTTTTCTTATTTTCCCTTGGGAAGACTTCATACCAAAAAAGGGTTAGAAGAATTATAGAAATCATTTTGAAATTTCATTCCTAAAATGTTTGCAATAAAATCACAAGAAAAAAATAGAGGTGAAAAATATAAGTATTTTCCCCAACTGACTGAGACATCTCAAATACCTAGTAGAGAAATGAACAACAACAAATAACTGCTTGATGAAACAATATTGAATTTCTTAAAAACATAGTCAGGGCTGGGCTCGGTGGCTCAGCCTGTAATCCCAGCACTTTGGGAGGTGAAGGCAAGTGAATTGCCCAAGTTCGCGGGTTCGAGACCAGCCCAGGCAACTTGGTGAGACCTCGTCTCTACAATAAATCAAAAATTAGACAGGCATGGTAGCACACACCTGTAGTTCCAGCTACTTGGAAGACTGAGGCGGAACGATCGCCGGAGCCCAGCAGGTTGACGCTGGGGTGGCCATGAGTGTGCCACTGCACTCCAGCCTGAGTGACAGAGTGAGACTTAAACTCAAAAAAAAAAAAAATCCCTGTATATATGTGTTATGTGTGTGTGTGTGTGTGTGTGTATACATATATATATTCAGATGATATTGAAAGAGCTTACTGTTTCCTCCTACTATATTAGGTAATTTGGTGTAGCAGATCATAAGAATATTTAAGGAAAATGCAACACTCTTCTTCTATTCTGTAGATGACTAGGGCATGTTTTGCTGCATAGGTTTTGTGTGCTGTCTCGTGATGCAGCAAAATTAAGCATGCATAGTGGACATGAAGTAAATATATAGTAAAGGAATAAAAATAACAGGACATAATTCTTTACATCTGTATATTCCTTTTTTTTTTTTTAACTTTGTTGTCGATTTTATTTTTCTAAAGCACATTTCTAGTTATTACCTTATTTGGTTCTTGCAACATTTGTGTAGTGTACTTAGAATAAATATCTTCATATTCACTCTAAATTTATTCATTTAACAAATAAGTATTGGCCAGCTGCAATGCGTCAGGCACACAGTAGACATGAAATTTGACAGTATATAAAATAGACAAAAGTCCTTGCTTAATGAAACTGAGCAAAATTCACTCAGAAAAGGAAAGAGAGAAGGTCAAGAAGCTACATTTGATGGTGTATGTCCTGTTTGACCTTATTTTACCTTCCACACCACCTTTCAACTGTATAAAATATATTCAGTATAACAAGAAAAGAGAGTCCTGTTCACTTGGCTCCTAATACCTTGGGAGTTTCTTCCATTAGTGACCTTTCCACCTGTATCCAAAAAAAAAAAAGCAAAAAAGGACTCTAACATTAAACAAAGTCATATCAGACATAGAGAGAATAAAAATCGGGGGATGTGCGTGTGTAGACATATACATAACTTCTATAGAGACTTTTATAACTCTTATAATTCTAAACACACCCCCACACACACATAACTTTTATAACTAAAGAGAACAGGCTGATACAGACACAAATCAAAAAGTCATTCCCTCCATAATTTATAAATTCTTATCTTTAGAAGGATAAGAGAAAATCTGAAGTCTAAAATCATCGAGAAGACAATCCAAAAATTATGTAAGCAGTGGATTATAAAAATGAAAAAATGTACCCTTCGTGGTTTGCATGTAAAATTGCTGAAGGGTGAATTCATGGTATTTCAGACCTGATTTGACAGTCCATGGTCAATGTAGCTACCGACCTTAAGGTACACCGATGGAACTGCAGGAAGCATGGCAATCTAAATGTGATAGCTGCTGATAGACAAAATTACTGGCCAATGGTTGAGTTAAAAGGATAAAAATCTAAACAAGACTATAACAAATTAAGTGTGACTAAAACCAATATCTTGCTTGTAGTTGAAGTGTTAGAACAACTAAAACACTCCACGCCCCATCTTCTCAATGTGGTTCATAACAAATTTGGTTTAGGTCAATGGTCAGTCTGTGCATTACTATGACTCTAAATATTGTTTATTCCTCAGCCAACTAAGACACTATCACTATGTTTGATTTTTTGTTGTTGTTGTTCATTTTTTCCTCTTAAAAGAGTTAATAAATGATCCAGTTGTCATATTGGGAAAAAAAAAAAAACAACATCTGACAGAGGCCTGTGCACTGCACTCCTACTATGCCTGCCATATTGCATGACCCTTGGGTCTAAAGAAAGACGTGTTCTCATGCTTGGGAAAGGATTTAGAGAATGCCTCTCGAGCAGAGGTGTCCAACCTTTTGACTTCCCTGGGTCACACTGAGTAAAGAGGAATGTCCTTGGGCCGCGCATAAGTTATAGAATATAGTTAGTGTACATACGTAATAAGACATTTTATTTTCTTACAGTTTTTATTATAAAGTTTAGAAAAATGAGAACACTATAAAACTAGTGGGACATTTTTTTTTATAAAACTCATCTATCCGTGTCTGGTTCCATGGACGTGGTCGCAATGTTTAGTGAATTCTCAAGGTGCTCGTCGGAAAGGTTTGTTCGAATTTTGCTCTTCCAGTGCTTCAGAATTGAAAGCAGTGGCTCACAAATGTGTATGTGCCGCCAGAAAGTGATGTTATGGATAAGGCGTGATTGTGAACTTCAAAAATGGAACTATGCATGGGGTCACAAAGAAAACAAATGCTAAAAAAACACAAGATGCTAAAATATTTTGTGGGGCCGCATTACTGGCTCTCCTGGGCCGCATGGGGCCTGTGGGCCACGGGTTGGACATCCCTGCTATTGAGCAACCCTGTCCTTTCTCAATTCCCATCTGTCTCACCCATCTTCATCTTTTTTGACTTCTTTGTTAACTGCAAACATGAGTCTTCACCCCTTTAATAAACTTTGTATTCGGCCTCACCGGCACCGCTATCTCTCTCTACTTTTATTGTCAAATGTTT
>CAUYQG010151268.1:0-15132 GCA_963574415.1 Tarsius wallacei | reverse complement strand
CATTCTTAGAATAAGCCTCATTACATATTTTTTTTTAACTAAAGGAACAGAAAAGCAGGGGAGTAGGCCAGACAGCAGATTCGGGGGACAGGGGAGACAGGCCACAGAGCAGATTGCGGGGAGCTTGAGAGACAGACCAGAGAGCAGATTGGGGGGACAGGGGAGGCAGGCCAGAGAGCGGGTGGCAGCAGGTGAGGAGGGTCAGGCAGGGGAGCAGGCAGGAGTGACAGGCCAGAGAGCAGGTTTGGGGCAGGCAGGGGAGACAGGCAGCGGGCAGACACCCAGGCACCTCCCAGACCTGCCTCTACACGCATGGCCCCGGCCTGTCCTGTTGCTTGCACTCCCAGGGCCTCCCTTTCCTTGTGGATAAAGCACCAGCGGGCAGCTGAATCACTGCAAGGCTTCTTCCAGATCTACCGACTGTGACTTTCCCTCTGTGAAGATCTGGAAAGCAGGACTTGCCCGCCCTCGCTCTGCCCAACGGTGCTCGTCCTTCAGTCCACACCTTGGCTTCCTATCCACCCTCCTGGGATGTTCCCTGGGACCTCGGAGAAAGGGCAGCCGGCTCCTCAGACCCCGGGGAGGGCAGAAACGTCTGAGGCCCAGGCTTGGTCCCTTGAGGAGGAACATGTGTGAATGGATGCAGTTCTGCCATGGGGTCACAGCTCAGAACCAACAGAATTGGGAGAAACATGAGGAAACAATCGCCTCCCAGAAGAGAGCCGAGCTCAGCCAGGAATGGCTGCAGGGTTTGGTGATGGAAGTGCTGCGCAGAAGTGCCCCGGCCTTCTCTGCAGCACTGCCCCTGCCGGGCTCCCACAAGATTCTGAGCCTGCACACGCCCCCCTGCCCTCGGTAAACATGGCTCCTGGACTGGCCTGCCTGAGCCTGAGGGCAGCAAGAAAGCCACCCTGTGCTGAGGGCCTTCTGTGGCTCCCAGGCCTGCCAGGTGGAGAGGGGCTGGAAGGTGTCCTAGGCCAGAGGAACCAGGCGCACTGCCCCCTTGCCGTGGAGTGAACGGGTGAGCGTGGTCAGAAGAGCACTGTTCTTAGAGCCAGACCTGAGCCCTGGCTGCGCTTCTACCCAGCTCTGTGACTGTGCATGCCTCTGCCTCCAATACTGCTCCCGCACCGCAGTCCCAAAAAGATAGACTGCTGATGCCCGGCCCTCCTGCTCCTGGAGGTGTAGGAGGGAGCTCTCCCTGGAGGCAGCAGTGCCAAGCTCCTGCAACTCCGCCCAGAGTAGGGCCCACTCTGGCTCCTCCTGGAATGCCAAGGGCAGAGACACAGCTCGGAAGACCAAAGCAGAGCTCTCTAGCTGTGGTGGCTGGCAGGTGAAAACAGGCTGATCTTGGGACCACGGTGCTGGGAGGGTTGGTGATGGCGCAGGACGGAAGCGTGCCTTCCAGACACTGAAGGCAAAGTCAGTGTGCAAACCGTGACTTGTTCTGGGGGTTGGGAGGAGCTCATCAAACTCCTAAAGGGACCCTCCTCCCCCACAAGTCACACACGCATGGACACGGTTTGTGTGTAAACCACACAACTCTCCATGCCCAAGAAAGCTGTAGGAAAAGACCCTCTTCCTAACGGGACGCCCTGCTGCTGGGATCCACAGTCCCACGGTTGGTCCCCCTCCCGGCCAGCTCCTGGCTGCCCCCCCACCTCTGTGCTGGGACTCACAGCCACTGGACCGTTTTCTCAAAGCTGAGAGTGAAGCCAGATTGGAAGAGAGGCCAGCCAGCTGTGGTCACCCCACGGCACCTGGAATGGCCACACTTGTGGCAGGCCGGAGTGGGTCCTACAGGCCTCCCTCCTGGGCGCAGTGGCTACTTTCTGCATGCAACTCAGTTTCACAGGCTATTAATTCCCTCTTGTGCACCGGGCTTGCTGAGAACGGAATTATTTCAAGATACAATAAGAGCTATTTTTATTTTATCACCATCACTCTTATTGCTATAAAGGAAGACAAAGCCAGCGTATTAAGCAGCCCCTGGGAAAACCTAAACCCAGGTCTCGATCCCCGAATAAAAAGGGGCAGAAAGCAGCGCTGATTCCAAAGATCAGAAGACAATGACTGGCCAGGACCGCGCACGCCTCTTTCTGCTTAAATGTCACCTGCGCTCCTTTTTCTTTTTTTTCCTGTATTGAAACTTTATTACAAAATTATAAAGCAGAGCTCTGTAACAAAACCTTTTTCTTATTCATTTCTTATCTTCAGTCGAAGATAATTTAAGATGATGAAATCTTGACTCCAGTCTCAGCACTGAGTCACCTTCGCTCCTTCTTTAGGGAAAGAACAGCATCTCTCTGGGAATAAATGTCATTTTCCCCGGGGGCCTCCTGATCACCTGAGCCAAGGCCTGGCCCAAGCCAGGCCTTTGGATTCTACCTCAACTCAGTCAGGGACCACTGTGGGTGAGCTAACCCCTTGGGCCTCTGCAGAAGGAGGGGCTGGAAACCAAAGCACGAACAAGTCTTCAGAGATTCTGTCACATTCTTGCAAAAACTCCAGGTCGCCCTCACAGTGCTACCTAATGACATTTTCTGGAAATGTCTGTTGGTTTCAGCAACTTTGGACACAAGCTCAATGATGGTGGCTTGACATCCTATCTGCTGGGGCAGGGGCAAGGTCTCCAGGGAAAAGACCAACTCCATTTTGTAGGTGCCCAAGAAGGCAGAGACAACAGAAACAGTGATAACAGCACTAACGCCACACGGGCTCCACGAGTAGGCGCTGTTCGAGGCACGTTATGTGGCCTAGCTCACCAAACCTCAGAAACCACGGACAGCATGCTGCCATGGCTGTCCCCAGCTCACAGACAGGGTGACTGAGGCACCGAGCGGGGATGAGTGGTTCCAGGGACCCACGCACTCTGCCTTGGGTCTGAGTCTGTTCACTGACAGCCCTTGGCCTGCTGCTTTCCTCAGACAACCACCCTCCCTCACCTGAGCCCTCAGTCAGCCCATCCTCGAGGAGGTTCCCAAGGTGCTCGGTTTGCTAAGCCCAGGGAGAGCTCATTTGGCCAAGATGATGGAAACACTCCCATTCCGCCTGCGAGGGCCCATACTGGGTTCCAAGCCACAGCATGGGCCCCCCGTGACACCCAGGGTGTGTGCAAGCCCAGTGTCACAGCAGGTGGCCAGGACAGCTCCCATGGTTTGTCAGGCACCTCTGGGCTAGCGTCTTCTTCCAGGTGCCCCACCCCTCTGCCTCCCGTCATCTGCCCAGGGATGTTCCCTTCTTGCAGTGCCTTTCAGGGGATCTGGGTTCCAGACACCCTTGGTGTGTTCCTCGCCTCTTACCCAGGGCAGGTGACTGAGTCACTCCCTTTTGTTTACGTCCCCTGATAAGTAACTCCCTGATGTTGAATGCATGGTTGGTCAAGGTAGACCGTCCCCTGCTACTGTCACCGAGAGGCAGCCTTACCTGTTTGTCTGGCAGACCCCATGGTAGGCCTCAATGGCGTCCTCCTGGTCCACGTGCTTTTCGCTGTTGGGCCAACTTGTTCTGGCATTAATGTTTGGCTCCTGGAAGGCCCCAGATTGAGAAATAACTTGGTCACACAAACAGTTGCCGCAAATGACCCAACATACAAACAGGTGTAGAAACATGCTTCTGGGAAAAGAGAAAGGCCTAGGAAGAACTCAGGTAACTGCAGTTTGACCCAGACAGGACTAGTCACTTTGGAAGAGACACAGAGCAACAAGGCTGGGCTGTGAGAGACCCAGGTGCAGAGCCATGGGGAAGACCAAGCATGGCATCCTTGGAGGAGAAGGCATCAAATGCAGAGGCCATGGCCACTGCCTGGTCCAGCACACCTGTTCCCGTCTACCCACCCCTGCTGTAGGGCCCACGCCTGAAGTGGCCTAGGCTCTTGGAGCCCACGAAGTGGCCCATGGCCCCCCTCCCACACCCCAGTCTGTTCCAGGAGGTGAGAACATCAGGAGGGAACAACAAGCGGGGCTGGCTGCCCTGGAAAGATGGAGAGAGGATGACTCTGCTCCAGACACAAACAGCAAGGGCGTGCGGGGCAGGCAAGGCCACGCGTGGTGACCTCCTGAGTGTCATCATGGCAACATCCCGCTCAGCCTCCAGCAAGGGCCACGCTCAACCTTGAGAGGCGCCCCCAGGGCACAGTGCCCTGCCCTCTCGGGCCGGAGACCCTCTTGGCAAAGACGCATGGGCACACCGCCCTACCGTGCTTGGGCCGGCGAGCCGGCGCTGCTCGGCGCTGACGATCTGGGTCCTGAGGAGGAGCACCTCCTCCTTGCGCACCTCGAGCTCCTCGCTGGCCAGCCTGAGCTGACTCAGCAGGAGTCCGTAGCTGTCGGGGGAGCCGTGGCTGGGGCTGCTCTGCGCGGCCTGGGCAGCCACGGCCTTCCTCAGCTCATTCAGGTCATTCTTCAGCTTCTTGTTCTCTGACTCCAGCTCCTGCCTCTGGAAGAGCCCGAGGACGTGCTGGTCACTCACTGGGTCCAGGCGCCCCAGCTGCATGGCCTCCTCCCTCCCCAGGCTGCCTGCCCTGTCCACTGGGGAGGCCGCGAGCAGCCAGCCCGTTAAAAACAAACTTAGAGATGGGGTCTCGCTCCATCACCCAGGCTGGAGTGCAGCGGCACAATCACAGCCTGCCACAGCCTTAGCCTCCTGGGCTCAAGCGGGCCTCCCACCTCTGGCTCCCGAGTAGCTGGGACGACAGGCCGCCACCACACCTGGCTTCAGCCTTCCCACTTGGACACAAAGCACGGTGAAAGTTCGAAGTGGCATCATCAAGCAGTCAGAGCTGGGCCTGCATTTGAACTCACACCCTGAGCTGCAGGTGTGAGCACCAGATGTGACACCTCTGGAGGCAGTTCTCTGTATAACCAACACTGCACCACAGCTTTATAATTCAAAATACTTTGTGCCAGGAAAATGGGTCTATGTTCTACCCAAGAGGCCTGAGTTGTGGAACTGTCTCTCCCACAAATCTAGCACTGGAAACAGTAACAGATACAGTTTCCTTTCTTAGAATTCTGAGGCATTTTAATGGAATACTTATGAATAGTCTAGGTCTCTCAAAAAAAAGCCTAGTTTCATCACAGAGTCATCTATAATAGTAAAGCATGAGAACAATTAGTATGTTTGCAATTAGAGAAAGGTAATGTTAACTAACCACGAAAAATCACGTTTGCAAAGAGACTGTTGTGTGGACCAATGCTTGTTATATAAAATGAAAAAAGCAGAATATAAAGTTTTATATATATTTTTAACAGCTATGTAAATAATATGCATATAAAAGTATTGGAAAGAAACACCCAAGTAATATGAAAGACTGCCTCTAAGTGGCAGGAATGTGGATTTTCAAAGATTCTCTAACTTTTTCTGTATTTTAAATTATTCCAAGATGACCAGAATGACTTGGGTAAATTTACAAATAAAATGAAAACGTCCTATATAAAGGGCACGTTAAGAAAAAAAACAAGTCACTGAAAGGACCTTCTCAACTGGGTCTTTTCCATCTCACGCTCAGCGTCACATAAGCCAGTGATTATGGTCAGTTAAGGTGGAAAATGTCCAAGTGCCAGCTTGGATCCTCAGCGCCCTGTTTCTCTGGCACAGGCTCTGAGTCACGGGCACCCTTCTCTTGATCTGAATCCTGCTCTGGCTGACAGCAGGTAGATAAGGAAAAGCCAATGCTGCTGCTGGCTGTGGCCAGGTCTATGTTCTGTCCAGAAAGCCCCCTGGTTGGTGACGGTCATGGCTTTCTTTGGGTCACCTGGCCTGTCCCTCCGCTGCGCCAGGTGCCAGGGAATGGTCAGCTGGGGAACACTCAGCTGCCCCCCTTGCTGACCCCAGAGTGGCTCCTCCCACCCCCACCATCTTCGCCCTCACTCACCTCCGCCTTCTCGCCCGGCCAGGGTCAATGGCCACTCCAGGGAGACCCCTTTTCCAGTCCATCCACATGCCTCTGGGCCTCTGTGGCTACTGCTCTAAAGGAGTGACTGGCCCCAAGGACCCTTCTCCTGACCTCACTCCAGCCAGTGGACACCTGAGCCTTGTGCATGGCATGCAGACAGTGCGCTTCTGCTCTGAGCTAGGGCTACTCTATGGGTTCCAGAAGGATCCGGGGACATTCCTAAAATTCTGGCAGGTGGATCCAGAGTTGAGCAAAAATCACTTGTCAAGGGGATCCTCCCAGCATAGCTTTTCACAGACCTATGCACATGTGGGCAAGCTTTCCAAATCCAACTGGGTGGGGCTCAAGCTGGAAGAAATACCTGAGTAGCCAGGTGAGCTGACACATCACCTGTCTCAGAGCTGGGTCCTAGCTGCTCAGGCAGAGTCTATGCTTTTGAGGAGGGAGGTACTTCCCACCCTTAGTACTGCAAGCATTTGGAGGGCCGTGCATAGCTGGAGCTCACTAAATGTATGCTGAGTGAGTTTTGCCTACAAGACCCATTTCCTTTTTATAAAACATTACCTGAGAAACTGGAGAGGCTGGGAGTAAGGGGGTACCATGTCTAAGAAACCTCTTAATGTGCAGCTTTGTTTTGCCCTCAAGTACTGTTACCAGTAACTTGCTTGTTTTAAAGATCCAGCACTTTGCCTGGAGCACAAGAATGATTTGAGGGAAACAAAGTAAGCCACACTTTCTGCTTAATTCCAGTTGGAGTTAAAGGTCGGAGGAAAAAACAAGGTGCATATAAATGGAGTCATAAGTGTTGGAGACTCAGAAGATTTTCCAAGTCCTCTCTCATACAACCTAACTATTCCATTTACCATACTGTCCCCTTTTAGTCTTCCCAATAAAGCTTTAAAAAAAAAAATTAAGTGGTCCTCTGGTCCCCGAAGGTCTTGGCTGGGCCTGGTTCAGTGGCCTCCCCAGCGCTGGCCCTCCCCCACAGCGGGTGGGTCTAACCCCAGGGTCCCCAGGAGCAGCCTCTGTGACACGGCCCAAGGTGAGGTCCAGTTTTATCAGAGACAGTGATGGGAAAGCTGGGTCTGTGCTCTCAGAACCTTCCTGGGCTGATGGCAGCTGAGTGGAAGGTGTTTAGAGCTGTGGCATTCTGGACGTGTATTTACTGAGCCCGCTCTGTGTCAGGTCCCACACAGGCAGCAGAGGTGACGCCCATGGAACCACAGAAGGGTATCTTGTTCATGGGATGCTGAATCGGGGAAGTTTTTGTGTGATTTTAATGCAGGGGTCTGGGAGGAAGTGCTCTGCGGATAGAGTTGAACCCTGGTTAGCTGACTTGGGAGGGGCAACAGAATGCCTGGAGGGCTTGTTAAAACACAGAGGGCCAGACCCACTCCAAGTTCCTGATCCAGTGGTCTGGGTGGGGGCCTGAGAATGTGCACTTCCAGCAAGCTCTCAGGGATGCCGATGCTGTGGGCCCCAGACCTGCTCAGAGGACTACTGGGCTACACCTTTTGTCAGTTCTAAGAGGATGGGTGGGGTGGACACGCCCAAAAGTGCTCACAAGTTCACATGCTCCTTCTCACCCCCTGGGGCGAAGCCTCACTCAGGAAGGCACACAGAGACCTGCACACAAGTCCCCCTGCCACAGGCACTGATCACATGAAGAAACTGCTAGTCTTCCTGGAGGGTTTTAAATGGTTAAAATACCACATGAGGAAAATACGTCTAGTCAATAAATCCATAAGGAAATCCCTATAAAACACCCTTTCTTATACCATTTGTGTGGCCCTGGCAGTTTAAAAAGTCAAATGGTGCTGGGATACTGGATAGTCACATGCAAAAGAATTCAGCTGAACCCTTGCCTCACACCATATATACAAATCAACTCAAAATGGATCAAAGGCCTAAATGTAAGACCTAAAACTATAAAACTCTTAGAAGAAAACATAGGGCAAAAGCTTCATGACATTGGATTTGGCAGTGATTTCTTAGACCTGACACCAAAGGCATAGGAAACAAAAAGAAAAACCAGACAAATCAAACTTCACGAAAATTTTAAAATGTTGTGCACCAAAGACACAACCAACAGAGTAAAAAGACAACCCACAGAATGGGAGAAAACATTTGCAAATCATATGTTTGTTAAGGCAGCAGTCCCCAACCTTTTTGGGATTGGTTTCATGGAAGACAATTTTCCCACAGACTGGAGATGAGGGTGGAGATGGTTTGGGGATGATTCAAGTGCATTACATTTATCATGCACTTTGTTATTATTATTACACTGTAATATATTATGAAATACATAATGAAATGTATGTTTATATAGAATAACGAAATGTAAACATATAATATATAATATAAATAAATATATTTAAAACAAATAATGAAACGTGTAATATATAACGAAATCATTACATATAACTGTACAACAGAATTACATATATCATATTATAAATAATTACTCGTAATTATTCAATAATTATGCCACCAGATGCAGCTGTACCATTGAAGTACTTCAACTCACTTGCCACTCACCAATAGGGTTTTGATATAAGTCTGCAAGCAAGTGATTTATGATGGCCTCTGTGTCGTCAGACTCACTGCTCATGTTCATCTGTATTCGCTGCCACTCCCTGGCGCTAGCATCACCGCCTCCGCTCCACCTCAGACCATCAGGCATTAGATCCTCAGTAAGGAGCACGCAACCCAGATCCCTCGCATACGCAGTTCATGGTAAGCACCGTATGAGAATCTAATGCCGCTGCCCATCCGAACAGGAGGTGGAGCTCAGGCAGTAATGTCCGCGATGGGGAGCGGCTGCAAATACAGATGAAGCTTCGCCTACTCACCCGCCACTCCCCTCCTGCTGTGTAGCCCAGTTCCTAACAGGCCACGGACTGGTGCTGGTCCACGGACTGGTCCATGGACTGGCCCAGGGGTTGGGGTCCCCCTGTGATAAGGTACTATCTTCCAGAATATGTAGAGAACTCTTAAAACTCAACAACAAAAACCCAAACTAATCCAAATGAGGGCAGAAGACTGAGCAGACATTTCCTCAAAGATATGCAAATGGACAACGAATACATGAAAAGATACCCAGTATCACTAATCATTAGGGAAATATAAATGAAAACTACAATGAGAGATCACCTTATACCCACTAGAATAGCTTCTATTAAAAAAAAACAGAAAATAGTGTTGACAAAGATGTAGAGAAATTGGAACCCCTGGTGGTAATGTAAAATGGTAGAGCTGCTGTGAAAAGCAGTGGAACAGTCCTTAAAAAAAATTAAAAATAGGATTACCACATGATCTGGCAATTCCACTTCTGGACAAATACTCAAAAGAACTGGCTACAACATGGAAGCAACCCAGATGTCCAACGATGAATGAACAGATAAGCAAAATGTGGAATATATGCATAATAGAACATTATTCAGTCTTGAAAAAGGAGGAAATTCTGACACATGCTACAACACGGATGAGCCCTGAGGACATGATGTTAAGTGGAATAAGCCAGACACAAAAACACAGATACTGCAAGACTCCACCCATGTGAGGGGCTTGGAGTTGTCCAAATCAGAGAGACAGAAGATAGAATGGTGGCTGCTGGGGCTGGGGGAGGAGGGAAGGGGAAGTGATCGGTCAACAGGTGCAGAGTTTCAGTGTCCCAAGACGAAGGACTATGGAGGTGCACCATGGTGATGACTGTACAACAGTATGAATGCATTCAGGACCCCCGAAACGTACACTCACAAATGGGTTAAGATGGTGTATTTCATGTTACGTGCTTTTGCCATGCTAAAACAAACAGGAAAAGACCATAGGAATGATGACGGCGGTTCTCCTGGGCAACGCAGCCATTCCCAGAGCTCCCTGCAGCCCTCTGAATGACTAGCAGACCGGACACATTCCCCTTCACCAAGTCTCTGAGAAGGGGAGTGCGGTGGGCTGGCGTGATGTCCCTCTTCTCTCCGCTCTAGGGTGCTTGCCCTCAGACCCTGGGTCACTGCAATCCCCATGCCACCCCCCGAGGCCAGCAGCACATGCACAGACAATCCCTGCCTTACATCCATGCTAGTCCTGGGGTCTTACAGTGATTTTCCTCTGGGCCACAGTTTTTTTTAGCTGAAACCGTATCACGTAGGCATTTATTGTCATTCCTGTAGTAAACACGCATTTTCCCCCATTTCACCGGTAAAGCAGCTAAGAGTGGAAAGGGAGGTTTTTGCCCAGGGCTCTGCTGCCTCGCTGACTTGCTCAGGTGCTGGTCCCCAGACACCAGCTTTGCTGTCGGCCTTCCACCACCTGGTGAAGCATGTCCCCAGGGAACTTACCTTCAGACTGTTGTAGGCCAGATCTGCATCTGGGCCCAAATCCATGTCAGCCTGCGGCTGTTCCGCCTGCATGGATAGAGACAGGAAGATAAGCACAGCCACAAGGCATGCCCCACAGACATATGCCCCGCCTTGCCAAGCTTGCCAGTTCCACCCACAGGTGCATACCCAGCACCTCTACCCTCCACAAACCCACTTCCTTTCCACCGCAAGGTGCAGCTCAACCCTTCAGCCTATCATGAGGTGCGTCACAGACATCCCACCCCTCCCGCCTCACCCCTAACCCAGCAGCTCCGCACACATGATCCCTGCAGGCCCCCTACAGGTAGCACGTGTGACACTGGGTTATGGGTTCAGTCGAGTCCCTCAAAAGAGAGGTGGAAGTCCTAACCCCTGGCACCTGCGAACGTGCCCTTAGTTGGAAATAGGATCTTTGCAGACGTAATCAAGATAAGGTCGCTGGGGTGAGCCTTAACCCAACAGGACTGGTGCCCTCCTGAGAAGAGAGAGACACACAGGGAGGGTGGTCATGTGAAGATGGGCCTTGCAGCTGTGTCCAGGGACTGCAGGACTGCAGCACAGCCAGAGGCTAAGAAAGGCATGTGTCAGGTCTTCCCTCAGGCCTCCAGGAAAACCCAGCTCGTCGCCACCTGGGTTTGACTTCTATCTCCAGAACCAGGAGAGACTGTGTCTGCTGTTTTAAGCCACCTGGTCTACAATGCTGTTTTAGCAGCAGGAGGATGCCCACACACTCCTAAAGCTGTGTCTGTCAGCAAGGCTAAGGAGTTGTGCTTCAGTTGGTGGGGGAGGGGAGGGCCCTTGTGCTCTGTTTCCCAGGTGGTGGCAGCGGGACCAAACAGACACTCCACAGCACTGGCATCAGAACGCCAGAGCTAGGGGAGTCAGGGGCCACAGCTGGAGTGCAGTCCATTGGGATTCGCTGAGCTATGACTCCATGAGTGCTTGGAGAGATTTCAAGTGGGTGATAGTCCCTGAATAACATGGGTTTCAGAGGCAAGAGCTGACAGAGTTTAATCAGATCATCTACAGGGCTGGTGATGGTAAGCCCTGCTGTGGATAGGGTGTGCCCAGGCTTGGAGACAGGGTTCAGGTTG
Organism: Tarsius wallacei; assembly: GCA_963574415.1. NCBI lineage: Eukaryota > Metazoa > Chordata > Mammalia > Primates > Tarsiidae > Tarsius > Tarsius wallacei. The sequence goes on along the minus strand of CAUYQG010151268.1, from coordinate 3,781 downwards.
GGCATCTCCTGTAGCCCCTTCCAGATGAAGGATGTTTCTAGTCCTGCAGTCTGGGAGACCTCTCCAAGGTCCCCATCTCTGTGTTGTCTCCACCCTCACAAGCGGTGCAGGGGTGAGACTATTCGGGTCAACACTCCACCTGCTACCCAGTGAGAGGCCTGCAGTGGATCTGCCACATGACCATGGATGACAGTAGAGTGCATCAGGGTCTCAGAAAATGGAGATCACCGATTCAAACTCAAGGGGCTGGGATGGCAGTCATGTTTGTAAGGGAGCACCCCTCAGAACCACCTGGTGACCAAGGTGACTTTGCCAGGCCAGGCAAAGGGAGCTGCCTCGATGCAAAGTCAAGTACATGACCGCTGGCTACATGGGAAGTCAAATACACCAACAACTGTCCGTATGGGAGATCAAGTACACTGACTGCTGGCTGGATGGGAGATCAATTATACTGACTGCTGGCTGAAAGGGAGGTCAAGTACACTAGCAACTGGCTAAATAGAAGGTCAAGTACACTGACCACTGGCTGGGTGCGAGGTCAAGTACACTAATGGCTGGCTGGATGGGAGGTCAAGTATACAGACCACTGGCTGGATGGGAGGCCAAGTACACCAGCGGCTGGCTAAATGGGAGGTCAAATACACAGACCGCTGGCTAAATGGGAGGTCAATTACACCAACAACTGGTTAAATGGGAGGTTAAGTACACTGACTGCTGGCTGGTTGGGAGGTCAAGGATGGGAGGCCAACAACTGGTTAAATGGGAGGTCAAGTACACTGACTGCTGCAGGCTGGATGAGAGGTCAAGTACACCGACTGTTGGCTGGATGGGAGGTAAGTACACTGATTGCTGGCTGGATGGGAGGTCAAGTACACCAACCACTGGCGGGCTTTCACAGAGGCCCTGCCCTTGTGGCTCCATCACTTCTACACTAATGATCTCCCAGGCTTCCCTGCTGTTCTGCATTCAGAGTGTGGCCTCGTCTCTGGCTGAGATCCTGGGCACTCTCTCTCCAGAATGAAGACTCAGGTATCTCAGGATTCCCCTGGGGACAAAGAGTGAATCCAAGAACTTGACCTCTAAACACTCAGTGTCAGAGCGCTCTAGAGGGACCCATACTCCCCCCGCTTCACTTCTGCCTTTCCTACTAAACTTCCAGAAACAAGGTCATTCTCCTTAAAGGGAGATTCCAATACATACTACAGGGCAGTGGTCCAAACCACTAACTTGTACAGAGGTGGTTTTTTGATTTTTGTTTTGTTTTGTTTGTTTTGTTTTTTAGATCTGGTATCAAGATAGAGGTCTAAAGCCAGATTCTGAAATGAATTGGCAATCTTGCGAGGGGCTGTTGGTAGGCTTGGCACTGTCACATCAGGCACTGTCAGATGCCATCCGTAGCACTCTCCAAGCTTCCACTGGCCTGACTTCCACTTGTCTGTCGGGGCAGCTTCTCGTTTCACTGAATGTGTCACTTATGAAACTGATCCTTTCCCTTCCATCCTGGTCTAGCCCACCCATCAGCAAGACTGACTTCTACTTAAAAATCAAGAACTGGCTTGCGACACAGACCTGACTCTGCATCTCGTCTGACTGGAGCACAAAATGTGTGCTTAGAGGTGGGGAAGGGATGGCGGCACTGGGTGGGTATCTACCCTACAGCCGGCCCTTCAGTCCTGAGACAGACCAAAGGCCTTTGCCAAGTCCACTGCGCGGCCCGCTGATGGTGTGACCCATGTTGGATGTGACCTTGTGTCCACTGAGATGGTCCTTGTGCCTCAAAAGAAACAGGACATAGCTCCTCCTCAGCAGCACTGCTGGATCCCACAGGCTGTCTCCATCCTGCAGCACTAACCTTGCACTTATTTAAGCACCACCAAGGTCATTTTCCACTTCTCACCTGTGATGTGACTGGTTCTCCTAAACTAGGTATTAATTTCCTCAGGGCCGAGGATGTCGCCTACATTTCTACCTCCTCTCATCTAGTAAACATCTTGTGGAACTACAACAAGCCCAGACCAGCCTAAGCTGCCAAGAAGGTCCTTGGGACAGAGGGATGACTTCTGGGGCTACTAAGGTTTTGAACAATACTCCTTTGCAGATGCAGGAGGCTGGACTGAGGCAAGGGTGAGACCACAAGAGAAAAGGGCAGCAGTGGCAGCCATGAGAGGAGGGTGGAAGATGCAGCACAGGAGAGGAGGGTAGAGAGAACAGCCCCTGGAGGAGGGCGGAGGGGGCAGCCACAGGAGAGGAGGGTGAGTGGCTCGCACCTGGCCTGCCCTGACCCAGGGGGCTGAGCTCAAGGCCACACCAGGCTCCCCTCTGAGAGGGGAACAGGCCTTCTCCACTAGAATCTGACCATCTTAGACTTCAGGATACGTCCTGGCCTCCTGGCATGACCTCCCTTCTCTGCAAGTAGTGACGGTGCCTCAGACACCCCTGGCTTCACCAAGGAAGCCCCAAGCCCTAGGGCACTAGGGAGCGTCCTCCCATCAAGCTGGGTGGCGTGTGGTGCTCATGGGGAAGGGCGATTTCAATACATGTGGAGGAGCTCTCTGCCACCCGGATCAGCATGGGCCTGCGGGGCCACACCTGCCACGAGAGCTGCGGGCACGTGAGGGCATGGCGGCCTGCACGCACCTGGACTCTCCTGCTATCCTGCTGCTCCTTCTTCTCCAGCTGGGCCTGCAGCCTCTTCCGCTCCTGCTCCAGCTCCCGCACCCTCTTCTGCAGCTTCAGGAAGACTGTCATGTCCATGGCTGCCTTCTCTAGGCCGATGTCCTTCACATGAGACAGGGGCAGGGACAGAGGCTCATGGCACGCACACCTCAGGGAGCATGGGCCTCGTGGCCTCACTGGTGGCCGTCTGTCAGCCAGATGTTAGCCTGCCTCTCAGGTACAAGGCTGATGCCGGCCAGCTAGTTCTGCTGCTCACTCAAGGCTCACTTTCCACCCAGAGCACATCTGAGTCTCGGTCATTTTAGCCAACACAAGGCACTTAAAAAGGCTGAGCCTCCACTCCAAGAACAAACGGACAAAGACAGAGTCACTTTCTTTGGAAGTTAAAAGAGCTCACTTCTGGAAAATGGTCCCCTACCAAAAAGATCAAAAGGCTCGGGACCTATGCTTCCTGATGAAGCCTCAGCATGGTTACGCATGCTTGCAAATGTGGCGTCACCCCCACTTGGTTGCACCTTGAACACAGCAATCCAGGCCCTGCTGCTGGGGTCATTTATCCAACAGATCCCAATGCATTCGTTTCCCAGAAAACGTTTTCCTTTCAGGCTCAGGTCTGGGTTTGCCCTCCAGGGCTCTGAGCACGTAAGGATGTGTATACAAACACTTGTCCTGACAGCAGACAGGCAGTGTGTATGAGCACATCCAAACAGGCTTTGAGCACACGGATGTATGTGTGTGACAATATAATCGGTACCCCCAGCACTTAAAGGACACTTCGAGCTCAGCCTACACGGACCCCACCTTGACAGCCTTGAAGGACACAAGCCCGGTGATGACAGCGCGATGCCTGCGTGTAAGCAGTCACGTGCACAAACACAAACGGTGCGCCTGGAAGCCTCCAGGGGCCTCGGCTTGGGGATGGCGGTGGACAGCTGACGGTCTTGAGCAGGCACACACTAGAGGCTTCCTAAGCTCACACAGAGGTGCGGGAGCTGGAGCAGGAGCGGAAGAGGCTGCAGGCCCAGCTGGAGAAGAAGGAGCAGCAGGATAGCAGGAGAGTCCAGGTGCGTGCAGGCCGCCATGCCCTCACGTGCCCGCAGCTCTC
>CAUYQG010151267.1:0-11726 GCA_963574415.1 Tarsius wallacei | reverse complement strand
TCTAATTTCCATAAGTACCTTCTGGGTATTGCTGTTCTTAGAGATAGCCATTGTTTGTGTCCCAGTAGCTGTTCTTTTTAACACTGACACTTTGCTGGGACTCTGTTGGTTACCAGCAGTTTTTCATTGGTTTTTCCTCATTTGTAGCAGTTCTATTATCTTTCTCTTTAATTCCATTGCTTAGTGAAAAATGGAGAAAAAAGGCAGTTATTTCTGATATTTGCTCTACCTTTTGTCTTTCCTTTAGCTGGGGCTTTGGGTTTGCTCAATTATGAAATTGGAATGGGTGGGGCATTGTGCTATCTCTTTACAATTTTGAGCACTTACTAGGGGATGGGGTAGGGACTGCAAGGATTTGGAACCTGTTGGCAGGCCATAATGTTTGCTCTCTGGTGAATGGACCAGTTGGGACTTGCCCTCCATCTCTGCACAATATGATCTTACAGTGGATATGCTTGCATAGACCCTGAGTTCCAGATAGAGTATAAGAGGGAAAACTGAGGGAAGAAGGAGGGAAAAAAAGGAAAGAAGGAGAAAAAGAGGAAAAGAAAAGGAAAAAAGAAAAAGAAATAACAGAGAAAGAACAAAGAGAGAGAAATAGAAGGAAGAAAGAAAAGAGAAAACAAAAGAATCAGAAATAACCCAACAATCAACCCAATACTCCCCTTTAAAAAAAGTTGATTAAAGAGTTCTCAGCTTTAGTATGTCTCTTTGAGAGGGAGGTCTTCGTTTTGTGATGGGTTCTGCAACTGCAGGGCTGTTACTGCAGGTTCCTTCATTGCTGTTGGTCATAAGATGTTAAAATCTTTACCCCCTGCTGCCTGCAATTGGTAGCCAGCACATGACTGTGTGAGGGAAAGGAACTGAAATAAATTGACACGGGATCTCACCCCCTTCCTTCCTCTCCCAGCATGGGCACAGCCCCCAGAACATCCAGTTTGCAGCAGGGGAATGGAGTCTGTCTCTGCCCTGCCCTCCTGATCCCTTTTGCTTATTGTTGGGGCTGCTGGGGAGTCAGCTAGGCACTCACCAGCCTCCTTCTCGGTCATTTCTGCTGTTTGCATCTATTGACCAGCAGCTGGCTCAGGGCAGAAGGTGGATCATCTGGGGTTCCATATCTGCCATCATTCACCAGAGCATCAGAGCATGTGCACTGGGGGCAATGTTCTCTGAGGTCACAAAGAGCAGCCCCAGTGCAACACAGAGATCAGGACCTGGTCTCAAGATGCAGTTCTTCTGTTCCACAGAGGCTGCCCTGGAGCCCTTCTCTACCCAGGTGTTAGGGAGTTTGCTCAGTTCCTCTGCCGCTGCTGTTCCTTCTGCAAATGAGATTCATAGTTCACTCCCCAGCAGTTGCCACAGTTTCCAGATCTCAGGACCCTGTGGCAAGGCTCTGGAGCCCAGTCCAGGCTCAGTGTGACCTCTCTTTCCTGTTCCCTTGGGACTCTGCCTCAGGTTCCCTCGCTGTGTTCCCTCCACAGCCCTGGCTGCCAGCGTTCAGCTCGGTGCTGTGGTGGTGGGGCCAGTAATCATTCTAGCAGTTTTTCCCTGAAAAACCTCTGCTGATTTTAGAAAATGACTCTCAGCTTCTGTGCTCTGGGAAGCTCTAGGGTCCAAGCAGAACAGTTGCAGCACCAGCGGCTTCACCAGGAGAGTTCTGGCCACTTGTTCTCGAGTCCCCACTCAGTCAGCCTCTCACACTCCCACTTACACACAGAAACACACACAGAACTGTCCATACAATCACTCCCACACACAAGGACTTGCGCAATCTGACTGGCTACACTGCCATCTGCTTTTGTAGCTTCCTAAAACAGTTTTAATATCAAACATTTTGCCCCAGTTTGCTTATAAAGGCTTTTGAGACTATGGATCTTGCATTTTTCTAAAACATGATAAAGTTAGTGTCATCAAAGGGATTCTGGATAATTATTAGTTTCTGGCCCACAGGACCATAATATTTAGGGGGAAATAATGATAAATAGGAAAAACTTGAGGTATTTTTCCATTTTGTATTGCTATATTTGAATACTTGAGGTTGGTTAATTAATAAAGAAACGAGGTTTAGTTGGGCTCACGGTTCTGCAGTCTGTGCGGGAAGCATTTGCCAGCATTTATTTCTGGTGAGGCTTCAGGAAGCTTCTGGTAGAAACGGATGGGGAGTAGACATGTTCCATGGCAAAAGTAGAAGCAACAGCAAGAAAGGAGGTGCCAGACTCTTCTAAACAACCAACTCTCATGCTAACTAATAGAGCCAGAACTCACTTACTATCTTCAGGACACCAAGCCGTTCATGAGCGATCTGCTCTGTGACCCAGTCACTTACCTCTTGACCCCACCTCCAAATTCCAAAACTGAGGACCGCAGTTTAGTATAAGATTTGGAGGAGACAATAGTCAAAACTATATCAATTGGTAATATAATCTTAATCTATTTTTCTTCTTAATTCTTGGAGAAATGTTTAATAAAGTTCTAAACATTAGCAAGCCAAAGTTCCAGGAGAAAGTTCCAGGATAAATAATTTAGCCTGAAATGAGATGTGTGGTCTTGATTTAATTAATTCTTAAGTACCATCCTGTTTTTAAGGAAAACAGCATATATGTAGATTGAAGGCTTATTCTTTTCTGTTCTGTGCTAGATCTGTTCTCATACATAATGCAAAGTTTTCCTCATTTTCTTAGAATTTAGAAAATGGTGAAGATGATGATGACAGGATTCATGTGTCATTTCTGCAGAGTCTAAAACATTCTCTTATTTTAAATTATAATGATTTAAATTTTTTTTATTCTTTAGTCTCGGGATTTTCAGGCCAGAGATTTATCTATGAAAATAAATTTTTAAATTGATAACTATCATAACTTCTCTATAGATGAAATTTCAAAGTAACTACTTTTACTTTTAAAGTAACCTAAATACGCATACATAGAAAAATAAATGTGTTTACTGTTCACTAGGAGATTAAGTAATTAAGGTATATGTATTCTGACTGTATGAGTGTGGCATTTCAAAAAAATATGATTCCTTTATCTTGGAAGTGAGTTTGAGTGTAGGCAAATAAAACAAAAGCACTTAGCCTCCATTCTCTGAACCAGTTTCCTATCTGCAACCTGATGCTGCTGTAAGGGAAAGACTATTCCGGTAGAAAGCAGGAAGGGAGAAGAGTCTATAATTGCAACTAAACCTAGTGCTGGTTATAGTGGATAAAAGCAATTCTCAGAGCCATTCACAACTTCATGTGCTCCAGAACGTATATTAGATTAAATACGTATACACACACACATACACACACACACACACACACACACACACACACACACACACACTTTACCAAGTCTTGCAAAATTATGTATATGAATATTTTTAAGATAATGGTCACTTTCCTTACGGCAGTGATAAATAAATACAAATAGTATAACTTCTATTTGAGTAAAAAAAAAAAAAAAGATTCAAGTTCCACATACCTCACCTTATCTGGTAATTGACCAACCCCTTTGATTATCATTATTGGCAATTTATTACCAAGTTATTGCTTGTGCCAACTCACGTGAAGACAGATTAACTTTCACAAATGTCTTCTTTTTTTATTTTCTTCCTTCTTAAGTTTTTCTGGGAGAGGAGGGAGGAATTGACCAGAGTTACCTATGAGCTGCATGGCTTCTTCCACTGACAAAGATTTTTATACCTATGTCTTGCTCTACATTTTATTTAATTGAAATACAATAGGCATATTTAAAGTAATTTTTGTAAATATGAGCAAAATAGATTGAGCTGAATTGATTAAGTTTCCTTGCCAAATTTGAATATTCAGATGCCTCTTCTATGCCTTACCTCTGCATTTTTTCCTGCCTGGTCAAGTGAATTTTATATGGTTCAGTTCTTGATGACCTGTCAAACAATCTAATAAATCTAATAGCTTTAGAAAATGTCACACCTAGAAAATAGAAACTTAACTCTAATAGTCTTCCTAAATTATGATGCAATAAAAAAAACCAAGGGCAAGACTTTTCCTTGGCCAAACTTTACAATGAAAAGATTCACTGATAATTATAGTGTGAACTCATAAAGGACTTAAATTGTAACACTTTTCAGGAATATTTCATTTTAAAGTGACCTATTACTAATAGTAATACTTTATACTTGTATAGATATTATAAACCCAAGTAAATTTTAAAAACACCATCTCATTTTAATCGTATAACAGCCCAGTAAGGTAGGCTTTATAATTCTTATTTTTAGGAGCCCAATGCTGTAAGTTGATGTCAGTGTCAATGTCGCAGCAAGGACCTGAACACAAATCTATTGATTTACCATCTACTGCTCATCACAGGGCCAGGCTGCATTCTTAGTTACACTGTGTCTTACATTTTAGAAACAATAATAAAGAACAGAGGATAATGCATTGTTTTGTTTTATTTAATTGTATTTCTTTTTTCTTTTTTATACAAAGTCTCCTCTGGACTTGTGTTCATGGAAATTACTCTGCATGCCGGCATAATAAATTTTGATTCATTGCTTATATCCATTTAGCATCAAATAAACTGACTGTGTGATATGAACAGGTTGTCTTTTTCTTTTTTTTTTTGCTTGTTAATCCCCCCCTTTTTTTACTGCCTTGGTTATAGCATATTGAGTCAAATTCTTTTCATTTTTTTAACTGAATTAAAAACATTTCAATATCTGTAGAGAGTTATTGTCAAAAGAAAACATTTCTTATTTTGCTCTTTGGAGAATGTCAGTTTATAATATGAGCATCATATTAATATTTATGTCAAAAATAAACAAGAAAGACAAGTATTTTCATAGATAAATGTCTGAAATTCTTATCTGAAAATTCAGCTAAGGTAGTCTCATATTTGATTATGTTAGATCTAATCACTATTTTCCTTACTGTTAAATAGTCAAACTCACTGTTGATTGAAAATATTTTGTAGATGTTGTATTTACCTACGTTGACAAAAATACAAACACATACACACCAATGCAGCCAAGTTGCAACTATTAAAATATCACTTTGAGTTAAAGTTGCATCAAAAACTTCTTAGCTAAAATTATTTTTTTCCACAAAGAAGTGTAAAAAATTAAAAATTGTGAGAATATAAAGGAAAAACTGACCAGTTGACTCCTTCATTTACAAGAATACATATTTTCTCAGAATGCATATAATTTCAAGATAGATATTTACTGAGAATACGGAAAAATAGATTATAATCTCTGCAATAGGATTTTCTAAAAATGGCACAAACTCGAGTATAAATAGATTGCAAGTTCCATTAATCATTCACTATTTAAAATGCGAAAGCTGATGCTGCTCTAAAGGAAAGACTATTCCAGTAGAAAACAGGAAGGGAAGTGCCAAGGAGAAGAATCTATAATTGCAACTAAACCTAGTGCTGGTTATGGTGAATAAAAACAATTCCCAGAGCCATTCACAACTTCATGTGTTCAAGAATGTATATTAGATTAAATACGTACACACACACACACACACACACACACACACACACACACACTTTACCAAGTCTTGCAAAATCATGTATATGAATGTTTTTAAGATAATGGTCACTTTTCTTACAGCTTTCCACAAGTTTTAGAAGCACTGGACGACTAAAGTAAAATAACAGAATATATATTGTGAATACTTTAATTGGCAATCAGCATTCCAAGATGGCCTCCAAAAGCTCCCTCCTCACCCTCGTGTACCTGCTCAGCATAATCCTCGGTACTGTGGATTGGAGGGATGTTATTCCCATAGTTAAGTTACATCGGATAGCACACAGTCCGACATAGGTAGAGAGACTTGATGATGTGGGGAGTGTAGCCTATTCAGGTAAGAAAAGTCACAAAAACTGTGAGATTGATTATAGATGTATGGCATATAAAGAAAACTGAAGTGAGACATTGTCTGCTTTATCCTACAATGGTATTTTCGCGTGCCTTAAAGACCATCTGCAAGTGATCTTTTAGCTCTTGACTAGAGAAAAATTCTCCTAACAGTTGGTATGAAATATTTTACCACAAACAGAACTTTGACATCTCTAGCACATTGCAAACTGCTGTTACAATTTACCATAATTTTTAGTACCTCATCATAAAGGCAATTCCAAGCCCAGATCTCTAAATGTAACTGGCACATTCCTGCGGTCTTTCCTACTGCGTACTGCCAATTACAAAGCCTGGGTAATGAAGGAAGCTACCCTTTGGAGCAGCCAATTCTCAGAAGCATTAGTTTTCTTTAATATTCCATTTTCATTCCAGGAATGAGCAAGACAAGAAGTAAGACATTTCATGTCACTTCAGGATAATATCATGTAATTTTAGGGTAATAAAGAATTCATAAGTAATCCAATAGGAGAAAGTTCATTTATATTCTCTCCAGAGAGTTTTATCTCTTCAGATGTGACCTTGTATAATTAAATATATTTCAAATATCCAAAGACATGGCAGCTAAGCAGACAATAGGATTCTACATTTTATGTTGGACTGAAATAAAGTGAAATTAAATTATATGAAACAGTCAAATGTAATAGAAGATAAAAGGTTCCATTGAAATTCTATCTGATCTTATTCATTAGAATTTTATGGCAGGACGATTATATTGTGAGCAATGTAACTTGATTTTAAAGCTGCCACTTCATTTCATTAATATCCCCCAAAAAGGACTCAAATGAAGTATGCCAGAGACTCATTTGCAAATGTTACTTTTATTCAGATAATTTATATATGCAGCCGGACACAATATAAGAAATGCTTCCTTTAAAAATAAAACAAATTTTTCAGTAAAATAATATTTAAAAACTTTGTGTCACAATTGAAATTTTAACGAAATGTATTAAGAAAGATAATTAAAACCATATTGAATGTGTTTTTTAAAAGAAAACCGTTCAAAGGAACACTAAGTGAATTATATCAGAATTAACTTTGATAATAAAAGTAACTATTAGAAGACACAAATGCAATTTTAGCAGGATATTTTTATACTTACATTCTCTTAGTTTATTGTCATTGTTAGAGATTTATCTTTTCTTCTATTATCTGGTTACCAGAGATAAAAAGTGTGTTATATTATGGATTAATCTAATTATGAGAATGAGGGTTTTGATTCAATGTTGATTTATTAACAAACCATTTGTCGTTTAAAAGATATTTTCTTAATGCATTGTATGATTTAATATTTCTATTATAATATATAACACAGGTACAGAAAACAATAGACATTTTGTTCTGTGTGTAACTCAATAATTTTTTGCAAGCCAAATATTCATGAAACTACTACCTTGGTCAAGAAAATGAACATTGCAGGACCCTGACCCCCTGTCTTGACTACTCCCAAAAGCCAATCTCTCTCCCTCATCAGAAGAGCACTAGTATCCTGATGTTTATTAAAACAAAGTTTTGCTTTTAAAAAAATAATTTCAACACCTAAGCACACACATTTTTAAATATTTTATCTCTGTATGGTTTATAGAAGTAGAATTGTATATACTTTTGGTCAACATTATGTTGAAAGATCTGTGATGCACTTTACATCATTGATTTCCTTTGTTGCAAAATGTTCCATGATGGGAATATGAATTTATCGCAATGCATGTTTGCTCAGCAGCATCCTCAGGTCTGAGCAGGAACTTAGAGCTGGCTGTATGTTTTTAAATGACACTATTCTGGCTTTCCACAAGTTATAGAAACACTGGACGACTAAAGTAAAATAACAGAATATATATTGTGAACACTTTAATTGGCAGTCAACATTCCAAGATGGCCTCCCAAACTTCCCTCCTCACCCTGGTGTACCTGCTCAGCATAATCCTCAGTACTGTGGATTGGAGGGATGTTATTCCCATAGTTAAGTTATATTGGATAGCACACAGTTGGACATAGGTAGAGAGACTTGATGATGTGGGAAGTGTAGCCTATTCAGGTAAGAAAAGTCACAAAAACTGTGAGATTGATTATGGATGTATGGCATATAAAGAAAACTGAAGGTATGGCTGTATAATTTTTTACCAAAACCAGAAAAGTTTTTAAAAATCAAATTATTCACCCACACAAACCACTCTTTCAAGACATTAAGGATGTGACACACAGGTCTTCTCAAACAAGTTGGAGTGCCTGTAGGAAACCTCGGGGATCATCCTTCATCCATCTCAGCAAATGCCAGAGATAGAGGAGCGATTTATCCAGAATATCTGTGAATATGGCTTGTGCTTAGTGGAGTAAACACCACTGAGACTTAGGCAAGGCTCACCGAGTTGTTGAGAAAAATAGATAAGAAACACTGATAAACTTGAATTGAAAGGGTCAGAAGAGTGCTGGCGGGAAATAAACTCATAAAACCACTCCACTGCAAGTATGAGCAACCTTTCATGAAAACGGAAGACTGACTTGGACAATGGAACTAAGAGCTCAGGTGGTAGAGCTGAGAACCACAGAGCATTCTTCCCAGGCCTTGAAACCTAATCAAGATGCTAGCTAGAGTTTGCCATGCTGGTTTTAAAAACTGCTTTGAACCAGTGAATTATTTTAACCTTATACATTGTATTGCCCCCTTTTTCAACTGTATCAGTTTCACTACTGTATATTGGGAGAGTGTTGGGGAGCTAGAAATTACCTCTTAATTTTATAGGTCTAAAAGTTGGAAAGTAATCATATCCCAAGAGTTGTGGTTAACAGTTTTTACCCAGAAGCCTCATCCACACTGGGTTTAGATGATGATATTTTAGACTTTTGAGCTGTGAGATTTAAATGATATTTTAGACTTGAGCTGAGACTGTGCCCTAATGAAAACTTTGGAAATATTGGGGGATAATGAATGTATTTAGAATTTGGATGACATATGAATCTTTGGGAACCGGAGGGTAGACTTTGGTAGGCAGAATTTTAAGATGTCCACAATATTCCCTTCTTTCTGTTGTACATACCTTGAATAATCCTAAAATTGTGAATATGGACTTTACTCCTGTGATTATTTTATGCTGTATGGCACAATTGACCAGCTTGATTTACTCACATAAGCCCTTTTAATAGCAGTTTTCTTAGGTCACCTAAATCAAAGATTCAAAGCCCAAAAAGGATATGGAACACTATTGCTAGCTTGAGAGTGGAGAGGGCTTTATTATAAAGAGTGTGGGTGACTTCTAGGCACTGAGAAATGCCCCAGCTGGCAATCAACAACCATCTCAGTCCTACAACCACAAGAAAATTAATCCTAACAACAACCAGTGAGCTTGCAAGACCCTCATCCACAGAAGAGAAACGCAATCCCAGTCAACACCTTGAATTCAGCCCAGTAAGACTTCGAGTCATATTATTCCAGACCTCTGACCTATATAACCTGTGAACTGTGTTATTTTAAGCCACTAATTCTGTGGTAATTTTTTTCCACAGCAATGGGGGAAATAATAGCCTTTCAGCATGAATATAACAGTTTATCTGCCCTTCCCTCTCTTGATAGACCGTTACATCTTTTCCAGTTTGGGAATATTATGAATAGCACTGCTGTAAACACACTTGTACAGGTTGATTGGTGCATACATGTGTACATTTGCTGGTAGAAATTAATGATAGAATCTAGATATATAATGGAGTCTTTTTAATTACATATGGTGCAAATATCTTCTCCAAGTTTTGTATTCTCTTGACATTCTCTTAATGGCATCATTTACGATAGATAGATAGATAGATAGATAGATAGATAGATAGATAGATAAAATAAGTCCACAATGTAATATGATTGAATCACTTTGTAACTTTGTCCTTTGTGGTTAACATGGTTTTATTTGTCCTTCTTAATAATCTTTCTCTACCTTGATCTGATGAAAATAATTTCCTGTGTTATGCTTTATGAAATCTCTGGTTTTGCCTTTCAGATTTGTATACATGTCTATCTGTAATTGACTTTTGACTATGGTAAGAGGTAGGAGGCAAGTTTTATTTATTTATTTATTTATTTATTAGTATGGTTGTATAATTTTTCTGGAACCATTGCTTGAAAGGCTGTTAACTACCACTGCTTTGAAGTTACATAAATCAATTGTCTTTTTCTACATTTTTGATTCTATTTTGTTGTTATACTTGTCTTTATTAATGTCAATAGCACACTTTTCCATTTCATAGCTTTATAGTAAATATTGATTTTTTTTTTAGGTTAGAAAATATAGTTCATTTAGGAAGTAAGTCAGAGAGCAAGAAAAAGGAGATTCACCTCCCCAAGGTAGGGGAGGGAGACAAAGCTTAAGAAAATATGGCCTGGCTATAGCTCAAAGAGCACATGGCCACACCATAGCTTAGCAAGACAATGGCTGCAATGGCATGGCAGTGGCAGCTGTTTGCTCATGGTTGAGTCCTTTTACTCCTTCCCTTTTATGGGGTAAGGTCATGAAGACCCAACACTGCTATTTGATAGGGGAAGTCCACTCTTTTTTTATTCAAAGAGTATCTTAACTATAAATGAATAATTTACATTTTCCTACAGATGTTTGAGGATCAGCTTGTCAAGTTCCACAAAAACTGTTGAGGGGAATAGATATCTTCATAATATTGAATCTACTCAGCAAATAATGCATTCATCTGTATTTTTATCTTCTATATTTTTAATCAACAATATATACATTTTTAAATTTGTGTGTAAAGACTTTACACTTAGTTTGCTAGATTGCTATAAATGGCATGGTTTTGAAAATGATTTTTAGTTTCATAATTATTTGTCCTTGAAATACAAACAGGCAATTTATTTTTTATATATTGGGCTTATATCTGATATACTATCTCTAACGAGTCTAATAATTTATCTATGGATGACTTGAGAGTTCCTGGTTACATAATTATGCCACCTATGAATAATGAAAATAATGTTTTAGTGGTTCCTGTAAGTTCTTATACGTTTCATTTATTTTTCTCATATTCACACCACCCAGGAACTCTAGCACAATGGTGGCTAGAAGTATTGCCTTCACAGTCTGGTGTGAATTTGTGATAATTCCTCATCTAATAAAAATGACATGCTTAGTTACTTATAATTTTTAATAATAGCTTGTAGTTTTATCTTAAGTAAATAACGTGTTTATTTATAACTTTCTATTTATACGTGACATGAATTGTTGCATAATTCTTAAGTTCTAAGAAATGTCATATTCACTTTAGTTTTGAAATAAAAACCAGATGAATTCACCAAAATCATTGATAAGTTCAATATCATTCATTACTGTGACTACTCCTCCATCCTTAATATAATTTTATGAGATAAGGATTTTTTTTTTTTTTTTTTTTGAGTCGGAGTCTCACTCCTTCGCCCAGACTGGAGTACAGCGGCCGCTCCCGGCCACCGCAGCCTCGACCTGCTGGGCTCCGGCGATTCTTCCGCTTCACCCTTCCAAGTAGCTGGAACTACAGGCGCGCGCTACCACACCCAGCTAATTTTTTGATTTATTGTAGAGATGAGGGCTCGCCAAGTTGCCCAGGCGAGTCTCGAACCCGCGGGCTCAGGCAATCCACTCACCTCAGCCTCCCAAGGCGTGGGATTACAGGCTGAGCCACCGAGCCCAGCTGAGATAAGGATTTTTAATAGCCCCATTTTGCAACTAAAGCCCAACTGAGGAAATTAAAGACTTAGACAAATTTTTAAATATCTTCAATGGTCACAGAGTTCTCCCTTTAAACTATGATAATATTTAAAACCTTCCACTTTGTATTTAAATACAGCATCTATATATTCACATAACAATACTATGTAA
>CAUYQG010151263.1:0-25958 GCA_963574415.1 Tarsius wallacei | reverse complement strand
TTACGGAGTTTGGCATCTTTTCATCAAAAGATTATAACAAAATTAGCCGGGCGTGGTAGCGCGCGCCTGTAGTTCCAGCTACTCGGAAGGCGGAGGCGGAAGGATCGCCGGAGCCCAGCAGGTCGAGGCTGCGGTGGCCGGAGCGGCCACTGCACTCCAGTCTGGGCAACGGAGTGAGACTCCAACTCAAAAAAAAAAAAAACTGTGCAAAGTTACATCTCACTGTAAATAATAAAGAAAATGTTGTTTATGCTTTATATACCAAGATCCAAACAAACAACAGCAACTTATTTTACTTATTTTTCAATTCAAATTATTATAGTTTGTATTACATATTTAAAACGGGGCTAAACAAGAGTCAGTGAAGAGACTGGATGTTACTTTTTGGACCCCCTCCCGTGCACAAAAGCCAAAAAGTACTTAGGTCTGATAAGAGCATTCAGAGGTGACATCACCAGCATCACAGGTGGAACAAAACACATAAAGAGCCCTTTTCTTAAGTGCATTGAAATCTTTCCCCGAAACTATAGAAATACAGTGTAGCTCGATAAAAGCCGGACTCACCCCATCCCCTCTCTTCCAAGAATTAAAACTAATTAGGTTTCAAGCTTTAAATCCAAATGACCTCTGCGAAGGGGTCCCTCCTTTACGTTCCTCTCGGGGTGAGGGTGGGGAGAAGAGTGTTTATTTTATAAATCACGTGTATGTTATTTATCTAATAACCCTCAAGGCCTCAAACACAAGCTTTCAGGCACCCTTCTGACCCCACTGCCCTCATATCCGTCAACGCATCTGCAAGGAGGTCAGGTCGCCCACGTCCCCAGACCCGACCCCAAGGGACTGATCCTGCTCCTATCCGCCCCTCCCTCGGCTTTTCCCTGGGATGTCTTGGGCCTACTTCTCTCGCTCTCATCCTCCAATCCCGGGCGCCCGCAGGCTCCGGCCCGGCTTTTTATTAGTCCCTGGCCTCGCCGCCGCGGACCTAGCCTCCCGCTTCGCCCCCCACCCCAGGCAGCCCGCGCGGCTCCTTTAAGAGGCGGCAGCGGCCGGGCGGGAGTCCCCAGCGGTCAGACCGCACTCACCCACTGGTTGGCCTTGGGGCAGAAGGTGTACAGGGCGACCTGGCCCGTGAGGTCTGCGATGCTGGTGATGTAGGGGTCGTGTTGCTTCAGGGCCGCCAAGCTCATCTCCTGCCCAGCTCTACTCAGCGACTCCATCTTGAATCCCGGAGCCGAGCCCCTCTGGAGGGGCGGAGTCGCAAACAGGAAAGTGCCATCGAGACAAAGTTCCCCCAACTGCGTGGGTCCGCTCAACTTCCGCCTCTCAACCGCGCCTCGCGGCCGGCAGTACCTCGGCCTTTCCGCTCTACCGAGCTCCCGCTCCCGACACCGGGTTCCGGCGTTGTCAGGTCCCATCAGCACAAATGTGTAGGGCTGTGTCCACCGCTGCACGGCCCAGCTAGTAGGCGGGGACCCCAGCGCTAAAATGTCCTAAAACGCCCGGCTAAATTGTCCTAAAGGCCCGGGTGCTGGGAGCAGGGCTGCATGCTCTTTTCCGAGTCCCTGTCAGGCGGAGGCTGGAGATGGCTGCGGTGCCTGCCTCGCGCGGAGAGTGCCTGGGGCCACAGAACCAAAACGCGCTGTGGAAGTGCGGGGCTCCACCGGCCGTTTAGAAAATTACCCCAGGTCTCAGCCATCGAGTGTTCTTCTAAAAGGAAGAGGCTAAGGCAACATTCATACAAGTGGAGGGTTTATTTGAATCCAGCTTGAGGATTGCAACAGGGAGCATAAACTCAAGTTACTCTGAATATACGCTCCGAGTGGCGGCATTACAGGCGGATTTTTTGTTTGTTTGATTTGTTTTTTTTTCTTGAGACAGGATCTTGCTCTGTCGCTCAGGCGGAGTGCAGTGCTTACGAGCATAGCCCACTGCAGCCTCGAACTCCTGGGCTCAAAGGATCCTCTTGCCTCAGCCTCCCGAGTGCCTGGGACTACAGGTGTGTGCCAGCACGCCCGACTAAGTCTTTCTGATTTTTTTTTGTAGAGACTGGAGTCTCACTATGTTGTCTAGGCTGGTCTCGAGCTCCAGGGCTCAATCAATCCTCTCACTTTAGTCTCCCAAAGCTCTGGGATTATAAGCATGAGCCAGTGGGCCTCCCTACAAGTGGATTTTTAAAGGAAAAGAAGAGGCAGTTCTTGAATTGTTTACCAGGAATTTACATAAAATAACATTGATTGGCAATACATCTGTACAGTGTTCTTTGTAGCACAAATTCTAGGAACATGAAGATAGTGGGTGAGGCAGCTAGTCAGGAACAAAATGACGTTAGACAATGGGAAGGCATGACCGAAGTCCTATGCTCAGGACTCTCTGGCCCTGCATACTTCATGTAGCTCAGACTGCTCTGAGCTTTATTTTATTTTTTTTTTTTAACGACATTATAGCCATTAACAATATGGTGACTTCTGAAAGAAAAAGTTGAAAACAGCCAAACGAACCAGCCTGGAACTACACAGAAGTGTCTTTTCCTATCCACTTTTGCTCCTTATTTTCCTCATCTGGATTCTGCATACATATTTCATTCAGTTCTGAGAAGAGTTCGACAAGGCTTGGCTTTGTCTTGTATTGTTGAAAGCATTAAATAGATCGCTCATTCCTTTAGCAAGCATCTTTGAGTATTTTAGGGCATTTTAAAGAGCCAGGTACTAGCTAAAGAGTAAAACAAGTCATGGAGGCTATAGAGAGTTCTATCCCTTAGACTTGTTAAAAAGCAACATTATATTTTATTAAGAAGACAGCCAGCTGGGAGTGGTGGTACACCTGTACACCTGTGCTCTCAGGTCCTCAGGAAACTAAGGTGGGAGGATTGCTTGAGGCCAGGAGACCAGGGCAACATAGCTAGACTCTCTCTCTCTCAAAAAAATTGACATCCTAATGAATTTGTAAGTTTGGAAAGGAAAAAATATATTTTCATTAAAATAACACTAAATATTCACATTGTTTATGATTTTACATCCTAGGACCATTTGTTAATGGAAAAGAGAAATTTACATTCTTTGCAGAATCTTGTAAGAAGCATGTACAAATTTGGACAAAGAAACATGTGTCATTCATTCATCCTTTATTACAATGAAGACTCTCTGCAGCTTCCACCTGAGGCTGAGGCTCAGCTGATCCTTCTGCCTCAGCCTCCCAAGTAGCTGGGACTACGGGCTTGTGCTACCATGCCCAGCTAATGTTTTAATTTTTTTTTGTAGAGATGAGGTCTTATGTGTTGCCCAGTCTTGTCACAAACTCCTGGGCTCAAGCAATTCTCCTGCCTCAGCCTGCCAAGGTGCTGGGATTACAGGCATGAGCCACCACACCTGGCCTGTTGAACTTTTAGTTGTGAACTGGTTGCTCCTTGGGAGCTTCTCAGTCTTTTAAAGACATCTTCCTAGCTCTGGGAGAAACTGAAAGAAATAGGGCAATGCAGAGAAACAAAGATAATGTTAGAGACATTTCTCTTTGAAACCCAGAGGATGGAGTCACTAACTTCATCTGGTTGGGAAAGTCTAAGAAGGCTTCTTGGAGGAGGTGACATTTGTATTGGTTTTCCAGGAGAAAAAGGTAAAAGCTCTGGTTTATTTTATGGCCTAGTGGTAAGGTAGGGAAGATGTGGTCATACTCCTTTGGCAGATGATTTAATTGATACTGAGCCAGGGCAGGGACCCCACTTAGGGGCCTGTCAGGTCCCTCAAAGCATGGAAATAAAGGAAAATCCTGAGATCCTTCAAGGGAAATTCTAGACACCTAGCTAGCCCTGAGAAGTAACTGAGCAACTTGATAAGCAAGATGGTAATAGAAGCTTAAAACTATAGCCAGTATTAATGAAAAATGCCAAATTCTGTAAAATACTTACGATGGTTTATTCTGAGCCAAATATGAATGACCTTAGACCTGTGACACCTGTCCCAGCAGGTCCTGAGAACACGTGCCTGCACTGGTTGAATTGCAGCTTTGTTATATGCATTTCAGGGAGGCAGACATTACAAAAAAGCATAAAACAATTCATGTGAGATTTATATTGATTCAGCTCAGGGAGGTATGACATTTCCAAGGTGGGCTTGCAGGTTATAGGTAGATTCAAAGATCTTCTGACTTTCAATTAGTAACAAGAGCATTTTGCAGTCAGTATTGGAAATGGACTGCTTGAGAATGATGAGGGAGTTCAGTTTCTTGCTATGTAGATAAAGTCTCATGAGCAGCAGACTTTGGAGAGAATGGGTGGCAAGTATCTTTAAAGATGCCCAGAGCCGGGTGCGGTGGCTCATGCCTATAATCCCAACACTCTGGAAGGCTAAGGCAAGAGGATTGCCTGAGCCTGTAGATTCCATACCAGCCTGGGCAACATGGCAAGATATTGTCTCTATAATAAATCAAAAAATTAGCTGGGTGTGATGGTACATGCCTGTAGTTCTAGCTACTCGGAAGGCTGAGGCAGAAGGATTGCCTGAGCCCAGCAGGTTGAGGCTGCGGTGGCCATGAGCAGTGTGCCTTTGCACTCCAGCCTGGGTGACAGAGTGAGAATCTTAATAAAAAAAAAAAAAAAAAAAAAAAAAAAAATACCCAGAGTCTTCAAGTCCCCAGAGTCCCCAGGAAACAGCTCTACAGGGTCATAAAATGCTTTAATTTTCCTTCTTAATCTGGTATATGATGTTATGCCAGAGTCAGTCACATTGGAAAGTAAACCACATTATATAGGGTTAACAACAACAACAACAAAAACCCCATCTACCCAGGCCCCTTAGGTAAGAATTTGGCAAGGGAAATAAACTAATGATAACATTATAACATATGTCCTTGAGTTGTTCTTCAGGAACCCAGACTCCCCACCAAATGGATCTGCTGACTTGTAGACTTCAGATAAGTGGGAACTAAGGACTGAACTCAGATTGGCATTCTTTGTTCTAAAGTTCTTCCTGAGGGGCCTGGAGGAGGTCACACCCATGAGCCAGAACTAACATTCTTTTTTGCTGACCCCAAACTTTTAGACAGAGCCTTCCTCCTTAACCAACTGCAAATCAGAAAATTGTTGAATCTATCTATGAAGTGTAAGCCCCCGACCCCTGCTTTGTTTTTGAGATGTCCTGCCTTTTAAAGTCAAACCAATGTTTAGCCTCCATTAAGTTATGATTTTGACTATAATCTCTGCTTCACCATCTTTAAAACCCTTACTTGCAAATAAACACCCTCCTTTCTTCCACTGCAAACCTCGTTGTGGATGTTTGGCCTTAGTGAGGTTGAGCAGACCTCAGTTCAGTTCTGTAACAAGACCTGGGGGAGAAATCACTGACTCAATGTACAACACTAGTCAGGGGGATCCAGTATGTGTTAGAATCTGGGGTTTCTTGCCTTCTACCCAGGGATCCTTTCCTTCATACCCTGGCTGTCTTTCTTCCTTCCAGTGTCTGGAGGTAGAAGCCCTAGGCCCCTCCGCCTACTTTCAATCCATTTTAAAAATCTGGCCCTAGCCGGGCTTGGTGGCTCAACCTGTAATCCTGTGCTTGGGGAGGCTGAGGTGAGTGGATTGCCTGAGCCCGCGAGTTCGAGACCCACCTGGGAAACTTGGCAAGACCTCATCTCTACAATAAATCAAAAAATCAGCCGGGCGTGGTAGTGCGCGCCTGTAATTCCAGCTACTTGGAAGGCTGAGGCGGAAGGATCGCTGGAGCCCAGTAGGTCGAGGCTGCAGTGGCCGGGAGTGGCCACTGCACTCCAGTCTGGGCGACAGAGTGAGACTCCAACTCAGAAACAAAACAAAACAAAACAAAAACAAACAAACAAACAAAAAAATCTGGACCTGGCCGGGGTGGCTCAGCCTGTAATCCCAGCACTTTGGGAGGCCAGGGCGAGTGCATAGCCTGAGCCTGCAGGTTTGAGACCCGCCCAGGCAACTTGGCGAGACCTCGTCTATACAATAAACCAAAAACTAGCCGGGCATGGTAGTGTGCGCCTATAGTTCCAGCTACTTGGAAGGCTGAGGTGGAAGGATCGCCGGAGCCCAGCAGATCGAGGCTGCGGTGGCCAGGAGCGTGCCACTGCACTCTAGTCTGGGCAACAGAGTGAGACTCCAACTCAAAAAAAAAAAAAAACTGGACCCTAATTCTAAAAAATATGTATTTTAAGCTGGGCACAGTGGCTCATGCCTGTAATCCCAGCACTTTGAGGGGTGGAGCAAGAGGTTCAAGACCAACCTGGGCAAGTTGGCAAGACCTTTTCTCTACAATAAACCAAAAAATTGGCTGGGTGTGGTGACATTCACCTGTAGTTCCAGCTACTAGGAAGTCTGAGGCAGAAAGATGGCCTGAGCCCAGCAGGTTGAGGCTGTGGTGGCTGAGAGCATGCCACTGCACTCCAGCCTGGGTGACAGAGACTCTGACTCAAAAAAAAAAAAAAAAAAAATATATATATATATTTTAAAATAGACAATACATTTACTTGGTACAAAGTTTAACAGAGATACCTGAAAATGAATTTAGTTTTTTTCTTACATCAATTTCCTAAAATAATCTGAAACTTAAAAAATTTTTTTACCAATTTTGATTGAACAGGGCTAGACTAGTGTAGAATGCCAAGCTATTTTAGGGAGTTTTCATATTTGGAATAGAAAATCACTTCAAAATGCATATGTGTGTGCCCTCAAACATGCTGACTTTCATACTGAGTACAGCTCTTAAGACATGTTAAAGACAATGTGAATATTTTGGAATTGAAAATCATCCTCATTTATCTTTTCTTTTTAATTTTTTGTTTTATTTTATTTTTTGAGTTGAAGTCTCATGCCTTCACCCAGACTGGAGTAAAGTAGCATGCTCACGGTTATCGCAGCATCGATCTGATAGGCTCTGGCAATCCTTCCACCTCAGCTTTCCAAGCAGCTGGAACTACAGGGGCATGCTACCATGCCCAGTTAATTTTTTATTTATTGTAGAAACGAGGTCTCCCCAAGTTGCCCGGGCTGGTCTCAAACCCGTGGCCTCAGGCAATCTACTCGTCTCGGCCTCCCAAAGTGCTGCATTACAAGAGCTTGGCCCTCATTTATCTTGAGACCTAATTTTGCCTTAAGTTTGTGAATCAAATGTTAAGACATTTCCTGTGCCTTTAGACAATAGACTCTGAGAAGGGAGAGATGGCATTCTAGTCTGTTGGGTCCCCAGTACCTATCCCAGCTCCTGACATACAGTAGACTCTCAATAAGTTTAGTGATTGAATGTCCTCTTGAAACCCAGCTCCTGACCGAGCACGATGACTCATGCCTATAATTCCAGCATTTTGGGAGGCCGAGGTGAAAGGATTGCCTGAGCCCACAGGTTTGAGACCAGCCTGGGCAATTTGGCAAGACCTCATCGCTACAATAAATCAAAAACATTAGCTGGGCATGGTGGCGCGTGCCTGTAGTTCCAGCTACTTGGAAGACTGAGGCGGAAGGATCACTGGAGCCTAGCAGGTCGAGGCTGCATTGGTTGGGAGTATGCTACTGCCCTCCAGCCTGATTGACAGAGTGAGACTCCAACTCAGAAAAAGAAAAAAAGAAACCCAGCTCCTTCAAGGCCTTGCAATAGACTAGTAGGAAGGAGGAAGGGGAGCTGGGTGGCTGGGATCTGTTGACAAAAGATGCCAAACTTTGTAAAATATTTTAAAATGGTTTATTCTGAACCAATCTTGAGGGCATAAGCCTGGAAACATCCCATCCTCAGGAAGACCTGAGAACATGTGCCCACTGTGGTTGCACGCTGTTTGGTTATATACACTCTAGGATGGCAGAAGTTACAAAAAACATAAATTAATACATGTAAGATTTTAATTGGTTTGTTCAGGAACCGAGGGTCATTTCCAAGCAGGGGCCTGCAGGTCATAGGCAGATTCAAAGATTGCCTGACTGGTGCTTTGTACTTCCTATCTAAGGAATTTGGGAAATCGGTAGAGGAGCTGTTTGTAAAGATAAGGGTTTATTGATATATACATGAAGTCCTCTAGGTGGCAGACTTCAGAGAGGATATATAAGTGTGTTACAAGGTTTCCAGAGTTTGGTAATCCGTAAGAGATGACTTTGCAGGGCCATACAATACTTTAATTTCCTTCTTTATTTGTTATGTGATGTTATGCCAGAGTCAGGTTGGAAAACAGACTTTTTAGTATATAGGATAACAGAGCAATAAAACTCTCTCTGGTGCGTCTGTATCAGGCAGTGACTCCCCAGGCCTTTTAGGAATTTGGATAAGAGAAAAAAGGTCAGATTTAGTCCTCAGATCAGAGGTGGGAAGGAGGCACTACTCTGCACTCAAAACCCTTCAGTTACTTTAGATTATGTTCCATATTTGTCAATTAAAAAAAAAAAAATGAGGTCTCACTTTGTTACTCAGACTCATCTCAAATTCCTGGACTCAGATGATTCCTCCTGCCTCAGCCTCTTGAATACCTAGGACTAGAGGTGTACACCTCTGTGCCTGGCCAATTTTCTTTTAATAAAAATAATTTAAAAAGATGAAAACCCAGGCCGGGCACAGTGGCTCATGCCTATAATCCCAGCACATTGGGAGGCCAAGGTAAGAGGATTGCCTGAGTGCATGGGTTCCAGACCACAGCTGTTATGGTCCGAGTAATGCTTGGCTGCTCCCCTTGATACCAATAAATCAAAGGGGCAGGGAACTGGTAGAAAGAAGTTTATTTCTGAGTTTGAATCCAGGGAGCAGAGCCGGACTCAAGGTCTTTCTAAAATGGTTCTGCTCACCCTCCAGGCTTTTACAGTTCACTTGTATACGTCCAGAGTTGTTAATACCTATACATTAGCCACGTGACCAGCAGAGTATTGTATAGAATTAGAGTTTCAGTTGCATTTAATGACAGTGATGTTTTTTGGTTCAGACTTCCTGGTGCCAGGTGTCAGAGGTTTCTCATAGCTTTTATCAGTAGGGCCTGGCAGAAGTGGTAATCAAGCTTGCCATAGAGTTAAGGGAGTTTACAAGACCTAAGTCATTATGCATTACACAAAAGTTACACAAATCACAAAACTTATGATTACATTGATACAAAAGTTACACAAATCACAATGCTTGCGGTTACATTGATATTATATTATTCAAACTTCTAAACACTCAGAAAAAGGGAGCAAAAGGAGATTTGCTACTTTCAGTTGATTGGGTGTAGACTACAGGGAAGTCAAGGATCCCCTGAAGCTACTTACTGGGAGTGCATAGGAGATAAGGGGAAGGGCACCTTTTATTAGCTCTCAGGAATATTGTTCAGGAATGTCTTTTCTAGGGGCTGTGACAATATGGACAGACTTTAGCAGGTCTCTGTATCACAGCCTGGGCAACTTGGCGAGACCTCATCTCTACAATAAGTCAAAAAATTAGCCGGGCGTTGTGGCACATGCCTGTAGTTCCAGCTACTTGGAAGACTGAGGCAGAAGGATTGCCAAAGCCCAGCATATCAAGGCTGTAGTGGCCATGAACATGCCACTGCACTCCAGCTTTGGTGACAGAGTGAGACTCCAACTCAAAAAAAAAAAAAAAAAAAGAAAGAAAGAAAGAAAGAAAGAAAACTTAAAACCAATCAAATCCAATCCCTTCTCTCCCCTACTCTGTGGGACCTTGTGGTAAAAAATAAAACTTGCCATTTAAAACCATGGGGTCACTGGAATTCAAGTCAGGCAATTATTCCTTAAGTTTCAAAGCTATCAGCTGTGTAATTTTGTCAATTTGTGGAGACACTACTTGGTTCTCCCTCTTAGTATTTTTCTGTTTCCATGTTATACAAATTTCCCTCTGAGTTATTCTACTCTAACCCATTGGCCTCCCTAGTGTTCCTGGACATGTACTGTCAAAATACAAAATTACATCAAATATAGCTTAAAGATTTAATCGGCTTTTATTTGCCATTCTAAAGTTGGGCAGCAACTCACTCTATAAAACAGAATGAGTGTTTCAATAAGCTGAGTAGAGGAAGTTGGGCTTATAGGCAGAGAAGGGCTTAAGAAAGTAGAAATAGAGAAGAAAAAGTAAATTGGTCATTTCAGACTTACTTTCCTAACAAGGTTGAAACAGAGACTTCCCTTGTCATGCTAGCTCAGGTAAACCAGGACTCTTCTGACTGATTACTGTGAATCTCCTGTTTTTGAAAAACTGGCCCTTTTCAGAGTGCAGTTTGATTACATCACTTACCGCAAGTAACTCCATTCTGTTTTGATCTGGTCTGCTGGAGCCCAGTGCAAGAGGCTAGTCCAAAACAATGGACTCCCATAAACTTTAACAGTGCCAAATGGGTCTTGTCTCAGGTTCTTTGCATGTGATATTCCTCTTTCCTGAAACACACTTCCATCTGATATCCCTTGGATATCCTTATGGCTCATTTCCTCACTTTCTTCATAGCCCTTACCTGCAAGTGGCAATTACTTTATTTACTTATGTGTGGTCTGTCTCATCCATTTGATGAAGGCAGGAATCATGTCTTTTTTACCATTATATTCCCAGTGTCTGGTGGAGACAAGGACTAGTATACAAGAGAACTCCCCGCGAAACACCCAAGTAATTTATTTGTAAAAACTTGTGTATCTATTCTTACATGTTTAAACTTCAGTCACCTTCAAAGTACTCTCTGTTAGATGCAACATGCCTATTGAGACACTTTTTCCACTGCTCAAAACTGTTTTTTGAGCTAATCTATTTTGATGCCTTTTAGTGCTTCTGCCATTTTTTGTTTTACCTCTTCCACATTGGCAAGACGTTTCCCTTTGAGGACTTTTTTCATCTGGGGAAAAAAAAACAAGGAGGGTGGGGCACAGGGGTCATGCCATTTTTGGTCAAAAACTGCTGAACACTCAGTGCAGTTTACATGTTTGTGTAAATCACCCATCATGAAATAGGCAAATGTGTTGAAAGACTCTCAAAAAAATTTTCACTTAAGCTGAACGCAGCCTTTCACAATGACGTTAGCTGGTACACAGACACTGATGGGTTCCTAGATCACTTACCTAGTATGGAAAACCTGTACTGCGAGGGGCCCACCTTCCAAAAAATAATTCTGGTTTTTTTGGGGCCCTCTCTCATATGTATTTCTTGAATTAATTTGGATGTTAATTAATGTAGCTTGGGCAACATAGTAAGATGTTGTCTCTACAAAAAAGCAAAAAAGTTAGCCAGGTGTGGTGGTACATGCCTGTAGTCCCAGCTACTCAGGAGGCCAAAGTAGTAGGATTAACTGAGCCCAGGAGGTCAAGGCTGCAGTGAGCCATGGTCTTGCCACTGCACTCCAGTCTGGGTAAAAGAGTGAGACTCTGACTGGAAAAAAAAACACACACATACACATACATACACATATCTATCTCTGTCTCTCTCTCCACACACACATATATAAAGATAGATATATGGATATATCTAGACTCTTAGGCTCTATGATTCCTGAAACAAACATTGTTTTTAGTATGGCCCAGAACTATCATATATCATGCAGCACTTTTTTGGGTGAGGTGGACGGGGTTTCCCAATGCTTTATTTTGCCAAAAAAGAATACTTCAAAGAGCAACCATTAAAGGATACTTCAAAACCTTGGATACTTCATAAAGGAAAGAACACTATAACAGCAAACATTTGGAATATAATCTCTGAATTGTTTAAGAGTCCATTTTCTTTTGGGAATATGACTTGGGATTCAATCCCAGCACTGTTATTATTGCCTTCATGACTCTGGCCAAGATAATTACTCTTTCTGAGCCTCATCTGTAAAATTGCAGATAAAAATATGTACCCTGCATGGTTCTCTGAATGCAACCAATGTGTAGATGTCACATTCCTATGATAGGGTGTACAGTAGATACTTGATAAATATCCATTTTTTTGCCTCCTGCACCCCTTTCTTCTCTTCTCCTTTTACTTATCTCAGAGGATTGTTTTGATGACCAAGTAAGAAAGTAATAAGAAAATGTTTGGTGAACCATAAAGCCCTATTTAAATTTAAGGTTCAAGGGACATAAGATCATTCAGCACATTTATTTTTAGATCTTGCAATTTTCCCTAACTCTCTCTCTTTCTCTCTCTTTCTCCCTCTCTCTCAGACTTTTAAGATTTATCCTACAAGTATCTGCTTATTACTGCTTGCATTTTTAGGCTGAGAAACCAAAGCTAATTTTCTCAAGGTCATATAATGATTCGTCTGCTCAATTGGGATTAGCGTCTTCTAGCCTTGACTTCCAGGTAGGTCATCTATCTTGCTACCATTCTGCCTGGCACACTCTTAAATTACACTGGCCACACGTGAATGAAACTATTATCCTTGTGCTGCTGTTTCACCACAGATATTTATTTTTCATGATTGATATCTGAAAGGGTGTGTACTTACTATAAAATTCTTTACCTGGTCCTTGCCAGATACTTAGGATAGTAATGCTTTCCTTCATTTCTCCAGAGAGACCTCAGACCTTTTGTGTTTTAAAATGGTACTCTATAGCCAGGTGTGGTGGCATGTTTCTGTAGTTCCAGCTACTTGGAAGGCTGAGGTGGAAAGATTGCCTAAGCCCAGCAGGTCAAGGCTGTGGTGGCTGTGAGTGTGCCACTGCACTCCAGCCTGGGCGACAGAGTGAGACTCCAACTCAAAAAAAAAAAAAAAAAAGGTACTTTATACAAGTATCCTAAAGGTGCTAGGTGTTTTCCAGAATTAAATTTCTGAAATGTGAACTAGTTTGTCTGTCAGTTCTGGAACAGAAACACTCATGCTTTCATCCAGGAAGAAAGAAATAACTTTCATTTGGAGTAATACAACTAGAATATAAGGACATGGGGACCAGAACACCATTAGTTCATCCCTTTATTACCAGCCAGGACTGCGTGTAACATAGTATTCTTAGGCAGAAAGTTTTGTGTTTTTACTGCTACTAAACCCAATGTAATGTTTCAAATAGCAACAGCACAGCAATGGCATACCCACAACAATGTAGCTAAATGATGCACCGCTTATCCATGGAACTTAATGCGCTTAGTAGGGATACATATTCATGAGCTCTCAAGACAGGTGCTGGTTGAACATAATTGTTACCCATTTGTAAATGAAAGAGCCCAGAGGCACTAAGTAGGGCAATAGTTGATTTGCCTGTGACAGAGATTGCAGTTCAGCAACAATCCTTCTATCTGTTCCATTGCATTGGGCACACAGTGAGGCTTCATTTCCCAAGTTCCTTTGGGTTTGGTATGGCTCTGTGACCCAACTCTGGTGAGTGGAACATTAACAGAAGTGCTGCATGCCATTCCCAGGTCCAGGCTACAAGGAACATGTTGCCCCTTTGCACTGTCTTATCCCCCTTCTACTGAGTGGGGGCAGGCAACTGTGAGGCTGTGAGGAATGGCAGAACCACAGAATAGAAAGAGCTTGGATCCTGAATCACCACATGGAGGCGACTTGCCTGCTGACCGGGGTATCCTTCTCAGACTATTATGTGAACGAGAAGTAGACCTTGTTGGACTTGAGGGATTATGTACTTGGGGGTTTCTTTTTTACCAGTGTAGCCTATCTTGATTAATGACACTGCTCCAGATTGTTTAGAAAGTCAGCAATAATCCCTATGATCCCAGCACTTTGGAAGGGAGAGGTGAGTGGATTCCTGAGCCAGCGGATTCGAGACCAGCCTGGGCAACTTGGTGAGACCTTATCTCTACAATAAGTGGAAGGATCACCTGAGCCCAGCAGGTCAAGGCTGCGGTGGTTGTGAGCATGCCACCGCACTTCAGCCTGGGTGACAATGAGACTCCAACTCAAAAAAAAAAAAAAAAAAGGGAAGTCAGCAATAATACTTCAGTCTTCTGAAGTAGAATTAAAATTAAGCATATGATTTACCGAAACACGCTGCTTAGTGCTTTGACAATAAGTCAGGATTTTAAAAGAACTCCAGTCATAGCTCTGCATTTACAATCAGGTATAGGCACAGATCTGCAGAGTCACAAAGTGGCTAAAGACCAAAAATGTTTTTGTCTATACCATTAGGCAATTGATCTCGCAATTGCATCAAGAAGTAATCTGCTAAGCCAAAATGGGAGGTTGTTATTTAAAATGGTCTTTTCCATGAGAGTCCCACAGTTACTCTCAAAGTTCCTTTAATCCTGCCTTTCTTTTTCCCTCAGGTGTATTAAAACACAAGTATCTCTTAAGCCAACAAAATAAGAAGAATATGATTAAAGGCATCTGTCTGCTGTGTCAATTCTGAAAACTATAAGCTTTGTTGATTCTGCAGAAGTACTACCAGAACTTATAAACTCTTTCTGTTCCTGGATTCTTTTCTGTACTTTTTCAGTTTCAGTTCTAGGATGCTTCTAGTCTTACAATTATTCATTTACAAATGCTTATTTATCTGGAAAAATTAACTAGTCATCATTATTATTTAAGGGATGGGGTCTTGCTCTGTTGCCCAAGCTGGAATGCAGTGGCTACTCACAAGCACTATCCTAGTGATCATAGCTCACTGCAGCTTTAACTTCCTGAGCTCAAGAAATCCTCCTGCCTCAGCCCCCAAGTAACTGAGACTACAGGTGAGCACCATCATGTCCAGCTCATAATTTTTTTCATATGCATTTAATGAATTTTAGCTCCCTTGGATCTGAAATTTGATTGTTCAGTGACCAGGACATATTGATAAATCGTCGAACTCCTGTGGATTTAATTTTCACAGAAACATCCATAAGAATGAATTATTTATCTTCATTGTATCTGTTAGGTTAAAAAATCTCACTGGGGCCTCCAAAAATGTTAGGTCAGGCTCCATGGGGTGGGAAGGGGGGGTGTCTGGTCTATGATCCAGTGCTGTGAAAAATATGCAAAGAATTGCACAGAAGTTAAATTGTGAAATATAGTTCATTTAGAAAGTAAATTACAGAGAGAGAGAGAGAGAGAGAGAGAGAGAGAGAGGAAATTCACCTCCCCAAGGTAAGGGAGGATGCCAAAGATAGGAAACATGGTGGCCATAGCTCAAAGAGCCACGTGGACACACCAGAGTTTAACAAAGCAATGGTGAATGGTTAGAGGAAGAAAAAGAGGAGATTCACCTCCCCAAGGAAGGGGAAGGGGGCCAAAGCTAAAAAGACATGGCAGTCATAGCTCAAAGAACACATGGCCTGGCCAGTGCTTAACAAAAAATGGCAGCTGTTGTTTGAAGTTCAATGCTTTATAAACCTTCTCCTTGATGGGGGAAGGATGTTAAGGTGATTGGGTGGTCTTACACGGAGGGCAGGTAAGCACAGGTACTGACGTCAGTTGATGTGCAACAGGGCAGGTGGGTGGGTTAGTCACATAACTGGCCATGTTGATGGGGTCTGTGTCATGAAGGTCAAGAAAGGCTGAATAGGTTAACTTGTTTACAAAACAAGCTGGGGAGGGTGTTGTAAAACAATTATCAATAGCTACCCCTGAGAAACTGGTTCTGTTCTTGGCTAGTGGTTAGAGCGTAAATTAAAGTAAACTGCTAGAAAAACATGACAAAGCTAAGCAATGTTAAAATGGCTGCTCATTGGGTATATTGACTTCATCTTATGTCTTTTCAGTGTCCTTCCACTTTGAGGTAAAACCACAGTGTTACACACTTAAAAGGTTTAATTGCTTTCTGTGTTTGGATTACATAATGTCTTAATTTAGGTCTCCAATATGTGGTCTACTTGAGGCAAAACTAACATAGAATTCATTGGGAGTTTTTGTGTTAACCACTCATTATATGATTTGTGAAATAATAAACATAATCCAGATACTAGACTATATTTATGTTGTTTTGGTAAGCTTGAAGTTATTTATCTTTAGGGCTCAAGAATTAAAAAATTATGGCTGGGCGCAGTGACTCACACTTATAATCCCAGCACTTTGGGAGGCTGAGGTGAGAGGATTGTCTGAGCCCATGGGTTCAAGACCAGCCTGGGCAACTTGGCAAGACCTCATCTCTACAATGAATCAAAAAATTAGCTGGGTGTGGTGACATGTGTCTGTAATTCCAGCTACTTGGAAGGCTGAGGTGAAAGGATCACCTGAGCCCAGCAGGTCGAGACTGCAGGGGCGGTGAGCGTGCCACTGCACTCCAGCCTGGGCAACAGTAAGACTCCAACTCAAAAAAAAAAAAAGATATATTTTCCACTCAGCTACACTTATAGAAATCAGTGTTAAACAGGATCACTCTGAATAACTGAAATGTTGTAACTTAATGGAGATTAACTGTCACAATATAAAAACTCATTTACTCATCTGCATGTTGCCTGCAGTCTTGAATTTAAGGAATATTACCTATACTGGGCCTTGAAGGAGATCTCAATATTCATCATCTAAAGAGAAGGGCAGAAATTATGCTTTGCCATTTAATAAGCACTAACCTAAAAGATAATAGAATAACCAATCTCTCTTGCACAATAAAATTATTGCCACTTACTATGATAAAAGGGGTTGAACTGGGTCAGGAGTGATCCTTTTTACATTGCTCAAGAACACTAGAAGGATTAAAAATTTATGAATTACCTCCTAGAAACAATGATCTGGTACAGAAATGTAATAAAATACCCACTCTCCTATGTCTTCCTAAGCTGCTTCTTGCAGTTTCACTTTGTAATCGTATTAGCACAACTTTCTGAAGCTCTAGAAACTCTTTTGTTCTAGAAGATGAAGATTCACAAACCAAAAGATTTCTTCTTGAAAATCCAGAGGCAGATAGCATAGAAAGGTAATGTTAAAAGTGTAAACCGAATAGAATCTTGTGGTGTATGTTCTGTAGGTTTGCAATTTTCTTTTATTTAGATCACTGATTAAGTACAAGCAAGAGAAAGTGAAATAATAAGATATGGCATTAAAATATCCTATAATATAAATATCTTTCTGGGTGAAACTGTATGAAAAATACCTTATAGTTATTATTCTATGAAATCTTCCAGCAGCAAAAGCTGTCAACATTACTTCTTAAAGAGCCATATCTAGTTTTGAAAAGTTATTTGTCAATGTTTCTTTAATCTTTCAGAACTTCTAAGTCTTTGTTTTAAGAGTATTTGAAAAAGCAAATGTATTTGTATCATATGTAATGCTGGAAAATAATCTAGGTGGGACTGGTGACAGACGTAACTTTAAGGGATGTTGGGAGGAAATTGGGACTTTTTATTTGCAAATATCTAAAAATTGTGCATTTCCTAAGTGTTGATTACTTAAATGGATGCTTTCATATAGAGAGACTTTTGCTTTCTTGTTTAATGACCCCTTTTCTACCATTGTTTTCTACTTATGGCCTTTAATTCTTCAATAATGAAACACATGAGGACATACGCAGTTTCAAACTTTGCATTTATCTGTTTTTGAGCTAAATTGCCTTCCAGTTTCATAAAGGTAATGGAAATATCATTACTCAGGTGAAACATTACTGTATAAGCATTTTCAGCTTTCTACAGATTCCTTCAGTTAAAGTAATCTATTGAAAACTGAAGCATGGGAGGAAAAAATTCCCATCCACATTTTATACTAATAGAATATATGTGAATAAAATTCCTAAACTCTTTAGTCAGAGAATCCTTGAGTATTGTATAAAAAGCAGCCAAGAGATCTGTTGAAAGGCATATCACATCAAGGAAACAGAGCCTTGTAGATTGTAATTGTTGGAAATATACCAGCTAAATCAAACTGATGGGTAATC
The DNA here is from genome assembly GCA_963574415.1 of Tarsius wallacei. Taxonomy (NCBI): domain Eukaryota; kingdom Metazoa; phylum Chordata; class Mammalia; order Primates; family Tarsiidae; genus Tarsius; species Tarsius wallacei. Next base: position 8,287 of record CAUYQG010151263.1, on the reverse strand, counting down.
TTAATGTCATATTTTGCTGTGCTTTCTCAGCATAAGCAAGGCATCTTTGCTTCCCCTCAAATAAGTCAACTGCTTTTAAAATTTGAATAGCATAAGTCTTTTCTGATGTGAGTTGAAAGGTCTTCTTAAAAGGTACCATTGACCATAAAAAAGGAGCAGTCTTTGGATTTTATCTTTTCAAACTGGAGACTGATAGGAAAAATAGGTTTCCAAAACAAAGCCAATGAGTTTATGTCCTTCTTAAGTCTGGTAGAGAGTCAACATATTAACAATATGAAACCAGAGAGAACTGACCTTTTAAGAAAATGTGAGTTAGGCCCTGTCTTGGCCCATTTGGATTGCTATAACAAAATACCTTAGACTGCTGTAAACAACATACATTTATAGTTCACAGTTCTGGAGGCTGGCACCAAAAGCATGGTGCCAGCAGATTCAGTGTCTGGTGAGGGTTTTCTGCTTCATTGGTGGTGCCTTCTTGCTGCATCCTCACATGGCAGAAGGAGCAAACAGTCTCCCTCACGCTTCTTTTATAAGGGCGTTAATACCATCCATGAAGCTGAGCCCTCAAGACCTGATTACCTCCAAGATGACCAATCTCCCAATACCACTGCACTGGGGACTAAGTTTCAACATATGAGTTTTGGGGGGACACAAACTTTCTGTTTATAGCAGGCCCACATCCATTAGATTTATCTGCTTCATAGGACTGAGTGAGCAAAGTAAGCTGCCAACTGCGTAATCTCATGGTATGGCCATGATAGCTGCCTCTTCATCATCACCTGTCCCCCCAAGATGCAGATGAAGAGAAAATGGAATTTTAAGAGCTAAGAGGAGGCTGGATGCAGTGGCTCATGCCTGTAATCCCAGCACTTTCAGAGGGCGAGGTGAGTGAATTGCTTAAGTCCAGGAATTCATGCCTAGCCTGGGCAACATAGTGAGACCTCAGCTCTACAAAAGTCAGAAAAATTAGCTGGGCATAGTGGTGTGCACTTGTAATCCCAACTACTCCAGAGGCTGAGGCAGAAGGATCATCTGAGCACAGGAGGTCAAGGCTGTGGTCAGCCATGATTGTGCCTCTGCACTTCAGCCTGGGTGACAGAGTGAGATCCTGACTCAGAAGATAAATAATTAAATACATAAAAGATAAGGGGAGGCTGGGTGCAATGGCTCATGCCTATAATTCTAGCACTTTGGAAGGCCAAGGTGGAGGATCGCTTGAGCCCAGGGGTTTGAGACCAGATTGGGCAACATAACAAGGTCTCATCTCTACAAAAAAATTAAAAAATTTAGCTAGGCATGGTGGTGCCTGCCTGTGGTCCCAACTATTAGGGAGGCTGAGTGGGGAGTATTGCTTGAGCCCAGGAGTTGGAGACTGCAGTGAGCTGTGAACATGCCACTGCACCCTAGTCTGAGTAACAGAGTGAAAATCTGATTTTAAAAAAATGCTAAGGAGAAAGCACAGACCTGGTTTTCTTTTCATCTTCTACCCAGTTTTTGAATCCAGTTTTACTTAAAATTATCACCATCAGGTGTATGTATGATATACTAAAATACTTTGCTGTTAACTTTAAATCAAAAATATAAGCAATTAACCTTTGAGGATTCAGTACCATTTCTCCCAGTAAATATTTAGGCAGTTCAAATTTTTTTCCACATTCATGGTAGGTTTGTTAGAAATCATTGTGATTTTCTGGAAAAGTATTTATAGAAGTATGAAAAATAATTAAGAGACCAATGGTTGACACCATTAACCTGTGTGGCAGTTCAATTTTGTACAGACAAAACAATCTTGGGCCTTCACTACCAGGTTAAGAGCACTGATGAACTACATAAGAACTCTGCTTTGACAACCAAAACACCATGCTTTTGGTACTTTGATCTTCAATATTCTCCTTGCCATAGAAATATTAACCCATTACATAGAATGTCCATATGTATTATTTTGTTTAGCTCAATCCAGGACAGGGCAAGGGTGTTATCCTTGTTTTATTTAGGGGATGATAGGCACTCTGGTATATGCAATGACAGGCTCTGTCTCCACAGAGGGAAAGCTACACCACAGTGCCCATCCCCCAAGCTCGCTCTGCCTTACTATCCACAGACTCAACTGGGATCTCAGTCCTTTGGCTTCCAAGGAATCACTTAGCAAAATCCATAAGCAAATGCTAGTGCATTCATGGTGGTCTTGAGGGCCATTCCCATGCATTGTGTATTTTACGTGAGCTACCCCACTAGCAACTTTCATGGTGGATGTTTTGCCAAAACATGAAAGATAGTTTTGTTCTAGCAAGATAATAAAACCAGGCTGTGAAGCAAGGAAGGAAAAATCCATAAAAATTCTAGTGTCCATAACATTTTATTAGGTCGCAGAAGAACTTTGGGAAGTATTTTGGAAAGATACTAGTGATTGACCTAACTTTTAATTTTGTGAGTGGAGTTTGCTGTGCCTTGGAGCTGGCCATAGCTTCCTTGTCTCCTGCTTCTTTAGTATTGGTAGCTCAGTGCTTTCATACCCTCAGGACTGGACTTCTGGGAGATCTGTTTCTGCCTTTCCCTCCTCTGCAGGTGGGCTGTACCAGGTTGTGATGCTTCTGCTGGAATAGTGTCAACTCTGGGTATCTCAGGGGCTGATGACTCAATCTGTGGGATGTCCAGGATCTTTACTTTTTGTTATTTTGTTCTTACCATTCTGTCCTCTTTAAAATTTATATCAGGTAATCGGGAGTTGGAAAGAGAAGTTAGAAAAGGGGATGCTAGTAATATAAAGTGCATATAGTAAGTACCAAACAAATGGTACTGATATCCAGGACTGAGTGTTCAGATGAAGAGTGCTCAGAGAAGCTGTTATGAAGGAGGGAGGAATGCAGTAGCAGAACTGAGCCTTGGGGAACTGAGGCTTGAGATGGGGTTAGGATAGGCTGAGAGGAGAGGAGAAAATGCCAAGTTCAATTCTGTTTGTTTGTTTTTCTTTTTTTTTTTAGTGACAGGTTACCAGTTGGGTGCTGTGGCTCACACCTGTAATCCCAGCACTTTGGGAGGCGGAGGCAAGAGAATTGCCTAAGCTCAGGGGTTCGAGACCAGCGTGAGCAATGTGGCAAGAACTCGTCTCTACAACAAAATAGTAAAATTAGGCTCAAGCCTGTAATCCCAGCACTTTGGGAGGCCAAGGTGAGAGGATTGCCTAAGCTCAGGGGTTCGAGATCAGCCTGGACAACTTCGTGAGACCTCGTCTCTACAATAAATCAAAACATAAACCGGGCGTGGTGGCACATGTCTGTAGTTCCAGCTACTTGGAAGGCTGAGGCAGAAGGATTGCCTGAGCCCAGCAGGTCAAGGCTGTGGAGGGTCGTGATTGTGCCACTCCAGCCTGGGTGACAGAGTGAGACTCCAATTAAAAAAAAAAAAAACTACCATGCCCGGCTAATTTTTTGATTTACTGTAGAGATGAGGTCTCACCAAGTTGCCCAGGTGGGTCTCGAACCTGCGGGCTCAGGCAATCCACTCACCTCAGTCTCCCAAGAAGCAGGATTAAAGGCTGAGCCACCGAAGGCTGAGGTGGAAGGATCACCGGAGCCTAGCAGGTCAAGGTTGCGGTGGCCGGGAGCGGCCACTGCACTCCAGTCTGGGTGACAGAGTGAGACTCCAACTCATAAAAAAACCCACAAAAAACAAACAAACAAACAAAAAACTGCTGGGAGTGGTGGCACATGTTTGTAGTTTCAGCTACTTGGAAGGCTGAGGCAGAAGGATGGCCTGAGCCCAGCAGGTTGAGGCTGAGGTGGCCTTGAGCGTGCCACTGCACTCCAGTCTTGGTGACTGAGTGACCAAGTGAGTAACTCAAAAAATAAAAAACAAAAAACAAAATAAAAAGAGAGAGCAAGACAGGGTATCACTCTGTTGCTCAGGCTAGAGTGCAGTGGCATGATCACTGTTCACTGCAGCCTCGAACTCCAGGGCTCCAGTGATCTTCCTTTCTCAGTCTTCCGATTAGCTGGGACAACAGAGGCAAGCCATTATACTCAGCCAATTTTTTTCTTTGTGCTTTCATTTCAGAGAAAATCATATGAATTCTCTTTGGGGTTACCTTCTTGAGTAATATTTCTTGGAAAGAATTTTTTTTCTTTTTACCTATTTGCTGTGATATGTTAAGGCAGTATCTCACCAATAGCTTTAAGACACTCAGCATCTGAGCATTCTAAATCAGAAAGTTAAACAATCTTGGTTACACCACCGGATGGCTGGCCCCTTGGGAGAAGTCGTTTAGCTTCTCTGGATCTGTTTTCTCATCTGAAAAAAATAGGGTTAATAATAGGCTTGGAGAAATTAAAAAATTTGTCCACATTGAGAAAACATGGGCAAATTAGCTAACATAGTGCCTGCCACAGGGTAAGGGCTCAGTCAGTATCATGGTTCTCTGCTCTCTTCATAGGCCATAAATGATAGATTCGTCTTATGGCAGGGGACAACAGCATGACTCGTGGCAGCATGTAGAGAATGTGATAACTCTGCTGAAATGCTTGTCTCTGGAATTTGGGTCAGCCTTCTTGCTTACCCAAGCCTTGACTTTTCTCACTGGTGGCTGCCCAGAGACCTTCATCCCTGTCTGGGAAATGGATTGTGGCATGCATTCACATTCTCCAATTTGCTGTCATTTACAACCCTCAAGATCCCTTGAACACATGCTAGCTGTCAAGAGAAGTAAAGGACAGTAGGGTTTGGGACTGAAAAATGCGGAGTCCAGGCATACATGTTAACAAGTGAGGACATTTGTTAGCCAAGGACAAGTGCATATTGCTAGGTAATCAGAAGTTTCCCAGTGAGCTAGTCCAGCACAGAGTTCTAGCCATTTTTCTTGTATTTATTTTCCTGGATGGCTCTCTCTTTTTTTTTTTTGAGTTGTCTCACTCTGTGGCCCAGGCTGGAGTGCAGTGGCATGCTCACAGCCACCACAGCCTCGCCCTGCTGGGTTCAGGTGATTCTTCCACCTCAGCCTTCCAAGTAGCCAGAACTATAGGCATGCACTACCATGCCCAGCTAGTTTTTTATTTACTGTAGAGACAAGGTCTCACCAAGTTGCCTAGGCTGGTCTCAAACCCATGGGCTCAGGCAATCCACTCACCTCGGCCTCCCAAAGTGCTGGGATTACAGGCTGAGCCACCGAACCCAGCCCTGGATGGCTTTCTAAAAGGCAATCAGATGGGACAGACATGTTGGTTGAACTGCTTTCTACTAATAGAGGGAGAAATGCCTTTATGTACTCTCTTTAATTCATTAAAATTTTTTACTGAGAAAGTAGACATTATAAAGGTGAGAACCTGAATCTGTTTTTGGAGTTTTTTCTATGCCTAGAAACCAAAGAGGGGTGGAGGTTGCATTATCACAGGCCCCCTGGCAAGCTAAATAACACCTCTTTACAAGCTAAATGTAATTTCAGAGTGAATCAGGTACACACCTTTAAGTCCTGTGTCTTTATGCTCCAGGGTTTCTGTCGGATTAATGACAACAACAAATGACAAAATATTTCTTACTTTTTTTTTGTACTGCAAAAAAAGCTTTATTTTCATTTGGTCCAGGACTTGGGAGAGGGCTCCAGGTTGGTTAAAAAACTGCCTAGTGGCTGGAGGGGGAGGCTCAGGTAGAAGCTCTGATACTTTGAGAGGGGCCCCCAGAGGCCGCTGGGTTGCTAATCGTGCTTGAGGGTGAGCCTTTCGAAGAGATTCTTGCCCAGAGGAGGCTCCGGCCCGCCAGCCTGCGAAGGTTGGGCAGGTGTTCGTCAGGTGTTCGCCCACCTTCTTGATGAGTTTCACCTCCTCATCTAGGAAGTGATGCTCTGGGAAGTCAGGATGGGGGTCTGTGCGGGCAGATCCCAAGGCGTGATGATCCAAAAGGGCTTGGTTCAGGTTCTTCTGCAGGACCACGGCGGATCCCATGGCATCCAGGGTTATACCCCACTTACCCTGAACCGGCTTCTGGAAATCCTGGAAGAGGGCGCGACCGCCACGCTGGTTTCGCATCTTGAAGGGATGCTCAGCACCCTTGCGCTTACCCTCGGCCAATTCGCAGAACAAGTGGCCCACGCCTTCCAGAGCCACATCGTGGTGATCCAAATCCAAGCCCAGAGAGAGGCAGGTGTAGGAGGCCCGCGGATGCAAATTAACCAGGCGGTTGACGGCTGCCTCCACTTCGGTGGAATAATTCTGGCGAACCTGGGAGCTCATGGTTGGTCGGCAGGAAGGAGCTACCGGCAAAACGATGTTCCTTGGTCCCAGAAACAGGAGGTGGCCGAGAAGGTGGTCTTGGAGGTTGCAAGTGGAGAGGAGATCGGAGGGCGGCGGGAGGCTGGAAGAGAGGGAGTCCCCGGGCCTGTTCGGTCCAAACACTCTTGAAGGAAGAGACAGATCCGCGGGACGGCCGAACGCGCTGCGAGCGACCGAATATTTCTAGTCAGAGAAACAGATCCAAGACAAAACACACCGTCCTGCCTTCTGCCCTCCTCTTTCCTCTCCCAACCTGCCTACTTTTTTTTTTTGTCAGATGGGTAATGTGCCCACGTCGTAACAAGGTTTAGGGGTGGCACATGTCACACACGCGCACGTGAACACCCAAACATCACGCCAAATGAACTACAAAAGCATCCCAATTTGCCTATTTTAGCATTTGTTACTGACACTGGAAAGCTAGGAGGGAGCAACTTACACGGCTCTGAGGATCAGTTTCAACTGAATGGCCGGTCTCCTGCTTGGCGGTGCCACCCACCATCTTTCAAGTCTGCAAGGGCTTCTGTTCTCTGTCTCTTGCTCGAACACTCAGTGACTCAGTGGAGAGGGAGCTTATGCTGAAGAAGGTGTTTATTCCTTGAGAGATGAGGTCAGGGTTGGTGTTGGGAACAGGGAAGCGGACTTAGAGGTGAGAAAGTGACATTATTGTTCCTACCCTCTTACTTTCTTTTTTCCCCACCTTGTCATTAAGTGGTGAAAAAAAAAAGGATCAATTTTTTGAAATGTTTGAAAATAGCCTTTTCATGTTTCAGGCAGCTGACTAAATTCTTGTTCAGAGTGGACTTTGGACTAGAAAGTGGGATAGCCACCTGGCGAAAAGGGAAATTAAAGGTAGTTTTAACTGTGTGAAGAAAAAATATTGATAAAGTACTTGACTGTTCCTCAATGATGGTGCTTTATGAAAACTCCATTGTGATGGGTACCTGAGCCTTTGTGAGAAGGTGATTCTTAAGACACCTCAGAAAAGGACACCCTAATAAGATTTGAAAGATGGTATAGGAAGTAATTTTCTTTAGGGAACATTTTTTGCTTACCCCAAAGCCACAGGGTAAACTGTCTACTCCTAAGGTTCATTATATTTCTGAAAGTAATGATTAATTGATGTGATGAGTCCTGTTTCCTCTCCTCCCCTCCCCACCATATATAAAGCCTGGACTTCTGTTTTGTTCAGTTTTGTTTTCAGTGTAAGTAATGACTGAGTGTCAAGTTATCACTGCACGATCTAGGTCAAATCTTAATTTAAATGTCTTTTTTGTTGAACAACTTTTTCAATGGAAAATTTAATTATTTTTTAAAAATCTGAAATAAAATATTTCAGGGTTTTCAGATTGTATGTGATAATTGAACTTATATACTGAGATATCCCCAAATAACCAACCTGGCTGAGATTTGGTATATATATTAATAAAGTTAGAATGAATTAAAAACATGCTGTAACACTGCTGACAATATTGTAAATATACCTGGGTGTAGCAAAATCGGGAAATTAAACCCTTATTGCAGCACCTTTTAACCTAGGGCCTGTGGATGGCTTCTTGAAATTCTGTAAATACCCTGGGATTGAAAGCAAGATTCTGTGTGTCTGCACTTTTGTCACAGGAGAGGAATAACAACTTTCATCAGATTCTCAACAAAAAGACCCAGGTCACCACAAAACGTTGAGCCACAGATATTGGAAAATGCTCAGTACATTGGGCTACATTTAAAAAAAATTGAGCCGGGCTCAGTGGCTCAGCCTGTAATCCCTCGCTTGGGGAGGCTGAGGTGAGTGGATTGCCTGAGCCCACGGGTTTGAGACCCACCTGGGCAACTTGGTGAGATCTCATCTCCACAATAAATCAAAAATTAGCCAGGCGTGATAGCACGCACCTGTAGTTCCAGCTACTTGGAAGGCTGAGGCAGAAGGATCGCTGGAGCCCAGCAGGTCGAGGCTGTGGTGGCCGGGAGCGGCCACTGCACTCCAGTCTGTGCGACAGAGTGAGACTCCAACTCAAAACAAACAAACAAAC
>CAUYQG010151258.1:0-28977 GCA_963574415.1 Tarsius wallacei | reverse complement strand
CCCAAAGTGCAGGATTATAGACTGAGCCACCGAGCCCAGCCAATTTATACTAATTAATCTCAGGTTTACCACTGATCTATTGCATCTGAACACCAAACCAGTTAACTCACTGAGATGATTGCAATTGTGATGTAATTTTATGCATATCTTTAGTACCTCCTAAATTTACAGTAGTCTTTACTAACTACTTACAGTATTGCTTTATCCAAATGATTGATGCCATACAATAATAACTTAGTGAGTACCACCTGACTGCCAGCTGGTAGAAAAGGTAGAGGCCACAGCACTGCATGTACTCATGCTGTCCTTTAGATATAAGCATTGGTAGGCCTTTGTGTCAATGTCTGAAACACAGAATTCTTTAAGTATATGAGAGAGGTGGAAATGAAATTGTTAGAAAAAAATACAAATTATGGAAATGATAATGGCATATTTTATCTGTGGGTACCAAAGTACTTGAAAGACGTTATTTGGGGCCATCCTTACAGGGTGGATGTTGTCATTTTCTTTTTGTTTGTTTTTGAGTTGGAGTCTCACTGTGTTGCCCAGGATGGAGTGCAGTGGCACGCTCACAGCCAATGCAGCCTCGACCTGCTGGGTTCAGACAATCCTTCCACCTCAATCCTTCCACCATGCCCGACTAATTTTTTGATTTATTGTTAGACAAGGTTTTGTCAATTTGCCCAGCCTGGTCTCGAGGGCAAGCCCAATACCATCCAGCAAGTCTACAGATTTATCTCTCTTAAAGATCAGTTATTCATAAACTCATAGAATAAAATACTTTAACAGCATTGTAGAAATCAGCCGGCGAGAGAGTTTGACAATTCTGCTTGCAGTTCAATTCCTTACTTTTAAAAGACTAGTGTTCTAGTATTTGTAAAACATATTTGCTGACTTTAATCTTTTAAGAATTACATTATCACACATTGAATTTTTATTCTTTATTTTTCAACATAATATTTATGTCCCTTGTAGAGGAAAACTTGGCTTTGCCATGTTCATTTGGAATCACTTATGTTTTATGCAAAGCAAGCAATTAAACACATACAATAAAAAATTCAAGTGCATGCAATTTTTTTGGCCCATTTGAGAAAGTCACTGCAGTTTTAGATCCATTCTAAATATCCAGAAATAACTTTAAAAGCAGATTTGATATTGCTTGTTCAATTAAATTGCACTTAAAATATTATTTCTAAGTAATTGTTAATCCATACTTAACAATAATATAAAGTTAATGTATAAAAGAACAAGCAAAAGGAGATTGTTTTTGTTTTTGTATAGAATTTTTAAAAACTGTTAGAGAAAGAAAGCTATAAAGTTTACAATGCCTCAGTCTAATCATCAAATATTTTCTATTAGTTGTGCTAAATATATGGAATAATACAGTAATGTGTGAGTACTAAAATATATTAAGTTTTTAAAAATTACAGAAAAACTCCCATATTGTTTTATAATCTGGTTAAATTTTACAATAGGAAGAAATAGTATTCTAGACAATGAGGTATTCAAACTATAACTTTTTTATATTCACTCCAATTTTTTTATATTCAATTACTTTCTATTCAATTACTCAGGCTTGCTCTTTTCATCAAAGGGGAAGGGACAGGCAAGCTCAATTGTAATAGAATAATTTTGAAGCAACAAAGCCAGTAGTTTTCAAATGCTTTTGACTACAACTTGGATTTCAAAACATTTATAAAGTATCCTACCCTTAATTTTTTATGTCATCTAATATGTCTCAATTAGTGGAATCCAAACTGAACTTATTTTTACTTTATGTGAATTTCGATTGCCAAAATTATAAAGATTGTTTTATAATATTTGAAAAACTAGCATTCTGTTAATTCCTTTCACTAACTTTTTTCTGCTGGGCTTGTTAGACAATTAAATGCTTATAAAATGCTATTAAGAAAAACAGAAAATACCTTAAAGTGACTATGAAAATTTTTTTTAGCATGATCTTTTAATGTTTAATGCTATTTGGGGAGTCAGAATAAGAGTGCTTTTTAATAGTGTCTCCAAGGGCCAATAATGCATTCCACAAATCACAACTTTATATATGATATTTTAAAAATGTTTCCAAACTTTACTAATATATATTGGTGTTGTGTAGCATTTACCTAACAGGGTGGAGCAGGTTGAATAGCATCATCACATACAATTCTCTGATTCTTTTTCAGCAACTCCTGAAACCCCACTCCCTTCCCCACCACAAGGCTCTGGACAAGAACAGTACAAGATAGCTGCAAACCAAGCTTCAGTCATTGCACACCAGCCTCTCATCAAACAAAAGCAATTGTGAAAATCTGTTTACCTCTGAACGGCACTGCATAAATGTGAAAAGTGGTTGGTCTTAAAATATCTCAGGATAGTACTTTTGGCAAACTCTTAGCCAAGGCTTCTTCATGGTGCTGTAGTAAGATGATGTCCTGCCTGTTTTCTTGTTTATATGTTTTGTTTGTTGTTCCTACTGTGTAAAACTTCCACATACAACCAATAGTGTATATCTAAGTTTGAAGATGTTTATATAATGTATTTTTTCCAGCTCCTCCTGCATTGTGAAACAGTTAAATCTTATGTATGACTTTCATTGGTTTTCTTAATATTAATTTAAGTCTGTAAATAATTGCTTTATTGTGATGTGATACAGAACTAAATGCTCCTTTTTTAAAACTGAGAATATTGAATCAGAAATCTCAAGTTAATATAAAATGAATGAAGGTTTTTATAAATTATAAACTTGCAGATTAGAGAATTAAAGCAGTTGCTGTAGAATAGGGTATATATTTCTTTGAAGAAGAATCACTTATGGACATTTTGTGGCAAAGAAGCAGTTCTTTCGTGCACAAATATGCCTATCTTAAGTTTAGAAAATTATAAAAGACCATTTTAAGGGTGATGATATTTTTTTGAAATCTGACTATGTTTGAAGGTGTATGTTAAAATAAAACACGTTAGTTTTATCAGTTAGGATACAGGGTAAATTGTAACAAAATGTAAAAGACCTAAATAGTTGCTCAACTAAGAGATAAATCTATTTCTCTCTCTCTTGCAACAATCTAGAAAAAGCCATCCATTAACTGGAAATTAGCACATTCCCATAGCTAGTTCCCAAAGTTACCAGGAAAGTTATCTTAAGGTGGAGAAAGCCTGTGTTCGCCAAAGCTGTGACACTCGGAGAGAGCCAATCCTAGGGAAGAATTAGCCATCTCCCACACATGTGCCTTATTTAGTCTATACAACCATGCTGTCAGAGTATTTATAAAAAAAGTGTTATCATACTTCTTTTATAAATAAACTGTTAGCTTGAGGACTTCAGGAACGTAACCAAAGTTCATAAAGCTAAAGAGTCAGAGAGCCACATTCAATCCCAGGTCTGAATGACTTTGATGAGAATAAATCTTTGGTATAGAATGAGAAATGTGAACTTTTTATTCACAATGTGGTTTTTAAATATATGCAGAAGAATGCTGATTCGTTACTATCCTTCATATTGCCTATAATATATATAGATGAGTATAATTGTTGCTGAATAAGAAACTACTTTTGTACTTTTAACAAGTCTTACCCCTGAAAACAGTTAAGAAAATAAAAGATTCACCCAGATAGGTCTTGATGAAAACAAAAATATCCAAATAACTAACTTAGAAGGTTTTCAAAATGCCAGCATGTACCAGAACTGCACAGAAATGTATTAAGTGTCTAATTCTAGACTGAGGAGTACAGTTCATTGGAGCCCTAAACTATTTGATATATTAAAGCAGGAACTTATTTTAAAACAAATTAATCACAGGTTACATCATGAGGCAGTGACTCCTCTTTGGCTGAGAAGAAGGCAAACTGGGAACACTGAGTAATTATCAATGGTAATAAAAAACAGAATGCCAAGTTGTAAAAGATTAAATTAAATGTTTTTTTTCAGAAATTTTCAAAATTTCTAAGATTATAATTGCATAACTTTCACCCTACAGATAAAAATATTATGTTAACATTACCTAACTTACTGGTTATTAAAGTGAAACTGAATTCTTAAAGTGGAGAAATGATTACCTAAAAACTGTCATTGGTTTAACTGAATCAATAACATTCCTTCAAGAGCTGGTTCCTCTGTGAAAATGTAAAATATATCATGAAAGGGAAGTTTTTAAACTCTTATTTTTTGAAATTTTACTGTAGTGTTTATTTCATGAAATAAGAATATCTTTGATTTTTTATAAATATAAATATCTGTTGCAGATTTTTGTTTACTTTTTGGGGTTCTTCTCTAAGAAGACATTTTAAACATGCCATTTTAATCCATTTGGGCTGCTATATCAAAATACCATTAACAGGGCAACCTTTAATAGCAAGTGTTATTCAAGTTCTCAAGGCTGGGAACTCCAAGATCAAGGTGTCAGCATATTTGTTATCTGGTTCATAGATTGCATTTGCTAATGATGTCCTCACATGTAGAAGGAGCAAGACAGCTCTCTGAGTTCTTTTTTTTATAAAGGCACTAATCCTCATGACATAATCACCTCCCATTGGCCCTACCTCCTAATACCATCATATTGGAGACTAGGTTTCCACATATTAATTTTGGGGACACAAACATTCAGGTCATAGCAAATACATTTAAAATATAAAACAAAATCCACTTTTAGTGATCTCTCTAATTTATCCACACATATTTACTAAACGGCTAGGTCTTTTAAATTATAAGTAATGATTTTGCTTCAATATCTATGGTCAGGGAATTTGTAATATTATATTTTTATATACTGAACTGCCAAAAGTGCTGGACAAAGAAGAACTAATGTCTTAAGCCTGTTTTCAAAATATTGACAAGGAAAGTTATTGCTTTTATATAGTATACAACTTTTTTTTTCAGGTAATGGAAATGAATAATTTATTGTGAAATAATTCATTTTATAAATGTAAAATTATTTTTATAAATTTTATGGTTGAAAATCAAAAATTAGTAGATTTTTTTTAAATGTTAAATTATGGTGAGATTAAAATATTTCTAAACTGTGATGCCATGTTGTTTCACTGAATAAAAACAAAAAAATAGCTGAAATGAAGTGCTTTATTAGTGTTCAAAATGATTTTATAATTTAGAAATACTGGTGACATCTATATAGTCATTTACTAAATGACTATATAAGTAGCGTCTGTTAACACTTTAGAGTCTAGGGCAAAATTTATTAGCACAACTCTAAATAATTAGAGTTGGACAATGACTGAAAGGAAAATCCTCACATGTGTACTTTATATAGTTTTTCTTGAATAGGGGAGATATTTAGCTTTGTCACAGTAATTAAAGAGTATGCCCTAAACTGGCTTACACATTGTATAGGTATACTTTGGCTGATATATTTACAACCTAAATGTTTCAATTTTCTGGTATCCTCTGTCTATACTTAAAGCTCCTTTGTAAATTTTTTTGAATTATAAGGACCAGTAAATCCTATTTTTATGGAACTCTAGTAAGTTTTATTTTAGTTTTACTCTTATCAAGGTGATGTGTATGTTTCATTTAAAAAGGCAAATTACATTTAAGGATTATAATAAAAGTCTTTAGTTCTCCTTCCCACCACTCTCCTCTTACCCACGTTCTGTTCTGCAGGAACAACTTTCAAATATTGCAGCTAGTTTATCTGATATTTTTTTCTCCATCGCTTTCTCCATGTTTAAATCACACTTTATCTTGTATTTGTTTTATATATTGCCTGTTGTCTTCCTACTATGTAAGAGGTTTTCGCATATTTGCCTCTATACAGGTAACCCACCATATTTTCCCAATTTATTATATATTTTTATTTATATTAGTAGATGCTATTTAAATATTAAACAGTTAATTCGTATGCCTTGGTGAAAAGTAGATGAGATATACCTTAATTTTATAGAGAAAATGAGTAGAGGAGTCTGCTCTGGGTTACGGGAGGAATGTAACATTGAATTTTTAAAAAACACATGGACTGTATTAATAATATGGTTTATTGTAACACTATACTAGAGCGCAATTTGACATTCTTTTCAACTTGGCTTTTTGAGCTGATGCTTTTAACAAATTTCCCTTCTTTCCCTCCAAAGTCTCACTGATCTACCCAAAGAAAGACTCTAACAATAAGAAAATCTATACACACATTACAACTATCATCTTAATTTTTTTCCCAAAAATATAGAGTAGGTTATATCAGAGTGAGGGAAACACAGATTAGTCTGTGATTATGCATAGGGATGTGATAGTGCTACTGGGAAATACACAATTCTTCAAGTAGAGTCCTCAGAAACTTCAGTGCTGTAACATAAGAGGCTAGGACCATGAGTAGAGCATGGTGCAGTTAATAAAGGTCAAATCGAAGACACAAATGGTCACAGCATTGACCCAATAGAGAGGGCTTATAGATTCACCTGATTTTCCTTGAGTCAGGCAGGCTGATAAGTGAATGAGGGGGCAGGGTCACAGCAATTTACAAATTAGGAGACTTGCATTCAGTTAGAGAAGGAAAAGAGAGACTCTAACTTCAGGGTGCCCTAAAAATCATGTGGAAAAAGAGATCCAATGCAACAATGAAATTTCCTCCTACATTGTGACTTCCTCTGAAGATTTTTCTTTATTGGCCACAGATAACAAGTTGTGAAATGACAGCTGGCATGTCTAAATTGAAGGCAAGGCCTTAGGTGGAAAGGATGCTGTTGGACTGGATACATGACCAAGGCAATTGTGAACTTTCCTGCCATGACCACCTTTCAAAGGCAGCAAGTTCTGTATTTTTTTAATAGCCAATTTAACCCTTTTTGGAAAAATAATTCCGTCAAAAATATAAAGTTTGCCCTACGAGACAAAAAAATAAACAACAACAACAAAAAGCTAGTAGATGCTGATAGGATGACTGCAGTCACATGGGAGGAAAAAAGAAAATGTATACTAAAACGAATTTTACATAGGCTGTAAGTAATAGGTGCAACAATGTATACTAATTTCTGATGCTTCATAAAATAAATGTAATTTAGGAACAATTTCTAGATAACCATTAATATAACAAAATAGGATTCATAAAATATAAAATTCTAGGAAATAGAATAAGAAAAATTGAGAGTCAAGCAAAAAAGTAGTTTTAGAGAAAGATAAGTAAAGCATAAGCAACAAATAATAATAGTAATAATAATATGGGAGATGTAAGATCAAAATTAGATAGTTCATTAAGTCTTATAGGCTAAAATATAACATAGTACAATACAAGTATTTTTTAGATCTGATCAGAACACAGAATTTATCTGGCTTTGTTACAGTACGTGATTCGTTATAAAGTGAACCAGGAAGAAGCATTTAAGCATTGTCAGATATGTGTATATTAAAGCTCTACGATATATCACAAACTTGTAGGCACTTTAACTCTCAGATTTCTAATGGAATTTCATGGAGAAAGCCATAGTCATACTAATAACTACAAATAACCAATCACTATTTTATGGTCTAATAATGGGGCACTATGAGAGAATTTACCAGATGAATTTATTTCCAGGACAGAAAAATCTCTCAGAAAAACTCAAGAAGACACTTGTTGCAAAAATTCAATGAACAAGAAGGTTAGGGCCAACATGAGGCAGAGGGTAGAACATGCAGCTCATCATGGACTATGACGGGAATTTTAGATTTTGTTTAAATATATCAATAAACCATTGAAAAGTTTTAAGTAGGATAGGAAATGATCTGGTTTTTATTTTTATTTTTAAATAGACCACTCTGCTAAATGGAATATGAGTTCAGTTAGAGCAGAACCTCATCGGTGGGATTGGATATATTATTGAAAACAAGAGATGTCTGTATCTAGGCTTAGAATGAGAGTGCCAAAATTGATTGTAAATTTATATATACTTGGAAGCATACACAATAAGTCTTTTTTTCTGAACTTGATATGTGAGATAAGTCAAAAATAACTCTCAGGAAGTAGAAAATGAGAGTGGAATGGTGTGGCTAGGCGAACCATGCTTAGCCCCTCTAGGCTCTGTGGGTAAGAACTGTGGGTAAGAACTATGTCTGCCCATAACATGTAATTGCAGGGAATTTGCACATGGCATATATCTGGTCACATTATATCACCTGGGGGCAATGTAGCAAGACATTACTAGAGGGAAAAAAAGTAAGAAATTATACCAGGCACACAAATGTGAGATTAAGACTATACAGTTCACTAAAATCAGTGCTTGCAATCAATTGGGCAATCATGTTGGATTGCCCAAGACTGAAGGACTAATTTATTTAACTGCTGGGTGTGCTGCCAGATTAAAGTCCTAAACAGCTTTCTAAGATTTGCTCTTCACTAAAAAAAAGTCTACTTATACAAGGTCAGACTTTCTTTACTTGGACATCTTGCATCCAGTGACGCAGAACTATAAAGTCTTGGCCTTGTTACATGAAGCTGAGGTAATTTTGACAAGCCACCTATCTTTAGGTCCTCCTGTGGGGTTGACTTTGTTAAGAATGCAGTACAAACCAACATCTCCTCTGTTTAGTCTTCCATTTTTTCTTTCCTCTACTTGTATTGATCTCAAGATTTACTCCTTTAATAAATATCCTGCATGCTAATCTCAATCTCATAGTCTGCTTCCCAGGGAATTAAATCTGCAACATTTTGTAGAAGAAGTGGTACAAGGAAGAAGATGATTTATTGAATTCTGAAATAGCCAGCTCCCAACAGCCAGCTCCCAAAGGGAACCTAGTCATTGGTAATAAGAGGAGGATGGATAGCCCCTGGCACAAATAGCCCCCGGCAATTATTTAAATTTTCACTTATGGTGAAACTGTAATGGTATACTGGTGAAAGAAAATGTACTAGTGGGTGCCATATATCAGGTATTAAAAAATGAGAAAAATGATCATTGTAAGAACAAAGAAATCGGAGAACTGTTTCTAGGGGCAGCTGATATTTAGAAAAGGATAATGAAATAATCCTACTTCCCAATCAAGATAAGAATATTACATCTGGGTGGGTGTAGGGGGAAACAAATATTATGATAGCTTAAATATCAATAAAATGCAAGAGAAGTGGTATCCATCGTATCTCCATTTAATTCATCAGAATGCCTTAAAATGGCAGACAGATCCTGAAGAATAATATTAGACTCCCACAAACTTGAGCCAAATAGTAACCCCAATCACAGTGATTAGCATGGGTATAGGTGTTAAGTACGTGGCTATTGATCTCATGAATTCGTGCTTTTCTGTTCTTACCAGAGAGAAGGATCAGAAACAATATACATTTACGGTCTCAACTCAAGGCAATGTAGACTCTCTTGTCTTCTGCCATAATCAAGTCTGAAGATACCTGATCATCATGACATTTTACAGAATATCATCTTGGTTCCTATTTAGCCAAAAGCAGTTGGCTTAATAAAAACATCGCATGGCTTCTTGAATGTGCATGAACCAGTTCTGAACCTCTTACCCCAACTCCAAAAAATTCTCAAGAGTCATCTGATTTCTGATCTCACTGTTGAATCAGCTGATCCTTTTGTTCAGTCAGTATCACAGTTCAACTTCTTCCTCTATGAAAGTTTGCCTCCATTCTCCCTTTCGAGTGAGGGTCCTTGGAGTATTTTCTAATAAATGCCCTAGATACCAAGAGTATTATTCCTAAGGAACCCAACCTGAAACAACATACAAAATTTGAGTGTATTTATATATTAACCAAAGAAAATTATACAATGAAATTAATTACAATATGATTACAATATTATAAAAAATCAAATTTGTAAAAATCAGATTTATAAAGTACAGATTACAATAGCATCAAAATTCAAAGTTATAAAATAATTTAATGAAAACCACTTATACTAAAACAAAGTGTAAAACATTTCTGATTTCTAGTTCATTTCCAGGTAAATTAGGATATCAAAGTGATGGATTCAGAGAAAAGGGACACATTAAAAAGTGTGTATGAAATTGAATTACAGATGTTTACAAATGATAACTAAAATGGACAGGCTGCCAAATCTGAATTTGGTTGGAAAATGATACTGTAGTTAGCGATTTAATAATGAAAGAGTCACAGGTGACAAATTTCTAACTTCACCCTTCCACAGGTTAATTCTTCTCACTGGTGTTTTGTTCTTAATTTTGATCTCCTGACTTGCTTTTGTTTGTTCTTAAAGATTCAGTTAGCATATTACCCTAACCCCTTTAATGGACATTTTTACAACCTTCTCCATAAACATTTTTTAAAAATTTCTTTATATGTCTCATGATTTGTTGAATATACTTCTATTTATACTATTTAATTTTAATTATTGTCAATTGCCAATTGAAATAAACCACAGCAGAGTAGGGACTGTGTTGGCTACATTTTTGGATTTCTAAGACTGAACAGAATGCCCAGTCATTATTAGGTGGACAATAGTAGTTTTTAAATTAGACAAGCAGTTAGTCAAAAGTATTCATTATCTTTTGTTAGTAAAGGTTAACAAAATGCACTGAAGAAAAAGTAATACACGTACTTCTCATTCAATGAATTACTTTTAGATAATTGTAACTATTTTAATAAGACAATCTATTTGACACATTAATTTTTTAATGATAATAAAATAATAAAAATGAGAACTTTTTAATAAGTGAAATATTATTGCTTAATCTCTGTCTATATAGTTAATTAGTAAATTTTAATAGATGTTTTAAAAATAGATTTCAATTGAAAAAGAGATTGCATTCTTTATTTTAAAATATAAACTTTGTAAAAGAATATTTTGGACAATAAAATGTATTACACTTTGTATGGAAAAAACAGCACCAAAACTCAAAGTTTGTTTGTTTAAAAATAGATTAAGTTTTTGTGTTTTTAATCTGGATGTTATCTCACACAAATTATTCTCCTGGTTATATTAGATGCGTGGTCACCGGCAGCTTAGTAGATACGCTTACAATATACACTGTTTATTTTATGTTCTTAGCCATGGAATAGCATAAATTTAATACACTGATAATTTAGAAAAAAATGGAAAGTCCATTCCTCTTAAGATAACAGCAATAAAAGACAGAATTGAAGTAAGATTAAATTATTGATTATTTTATTTATTAATCATCACAGCCCTTGCATTATATAATAATTCAATCTAAATAAAAATGTAACTTATCTAATAAATAGCTAACAGATATGATCTATTTATATCTGTTATCACCCCCAGTGGTGTTTTTGTTTTGTTTTGCTTTGTATTTTGAGTTGAAGTCTCACTCTTTAGCCCAGCCTGGACCTGCTTGGCTCAGATGATTCTTCTGCCTCAGCCTTCCAAGTAGCTGGAACCATAGGAGTGCGCTACCACGCTCAGCTTATTTTTTTGATTTTACAAACGAAGTCTCACCAAGTTGCCCAGGCTGGTCTTAAACTATTGAGCTCAGGCAATTCTCTTGCCTTGGCCTCCCAAAGTGCTAGGATTATAGGCTGAGCCACTGCATCAGGCCAGTGGTATTTGTTTTAAAAAAGTCACTTATCTTAGTCTAGAGTTGGACTTCTTTGTCCAACTCTTCAAGAAGTTTTTTCTTTAAGAAGGAAATTCTGAAATGACTTCTGATGACATCATTAGACGCACAAATGGATGGTATTCCAGCAGCATAGCTAAAGTATTGCACATCTGAATAGCCATAGAAATGCCTCTGCATTTCTCTACCAATATTCTGAAAATATTCTTCCATAAAAGATATTATGACAACACTAGACTAAAAAATAAATTAAGAGGACCTTTAATATAAGCATATTTAATACTTTACAAATATTTACTTTGCATATGCTAGGGTCAATAAATGCATTTAAGAAGAATATATGGTCAGAAACATAAAAATTAATTACATGTGTGTATGTTTTTCTTAAGGTGTTTGAAATTTAATGAGAAGATTGATGTTAATAATATTTACAACAGAGAATGTGATAAGTATTAGAATGTAATGTACCATGAAGATTTAGAGTTTAGGCTCAACCTAGATTCAGATTCGGGCTTCAATGTGTAATCATCATAAAATCATTTATAAGTTTTTCTTGAGTATTCATTTTCAAACAAAACAAACAAAAAGCAAGCAAAAAATAATTAGACTATGAGTTATACTATAATTAGGGTGAATTGAGAAAGTTTATAAAAAGTACTTTTCATAGAAGCTGGGAATCTGTAAGCACTAAAAAAATGTTAACAACTATTATTAAAGGAACAAGCAGGGGAGCCTGAGAACATAAATAAAAAATCAATTATTTCTAATGATGAGTACTGGAGATGTTTCATAGAGAACACATTTCAAGTGAGTTTGTAAGCAGGATTTGGATACAGACAATGTGGGATGAGTTTGTGAAGGACATAGTGGACTGAGGGCCCATAGATCAATAACATGAAGAACATAAAATTTGAAGAAAATTATAAATAGGCCCTAGCAGTCAGATAATGGAAAAGAATGTAGTTTAAACTAAAGCATCAGCTAAGAGGCAAGTTGCAAAACCAAAAGCAATGGAGCTGGAATAGTTGGGCATACACATCACAAATGGAAATAAAAGCTCCAGCTTAAGTAAATATTCAGAAAAATGTTGAAATTACTTTTCAATTTAAAAATATTTTGGAAGAATAGGTACATACAATGTAGAAATAATCTAAAATCTCTTTTAATATTTCATTGGCAGAATTATCTTCAATGCTACATTTTAAAAATTTCAATAGCTTTGTGGAGATAAATAGTTTTGGCCTGGGCTTCAAGTGTATCCACCAACCCCACCTATGCACATTGTACCTGACAGGTGATTTTTTTTGACCCTCACTGCTTCTCTTCTCCCCCTTCTGAGTTTCCAGTGTCCATTATATACCATTCTGTATGCCTTTGCATATACTTAGTTTAGCTCCTACTTATAAGCGAGAACATGAGGTGATTGGCTTTCTGTTCGTGAGTTAGTTCACTAAAGATGATGTTCTCCAATTTCATCCAAGTTGCTGCAAATGACATTATTTCAATATTTTTGACAGCTGAATAGTATTCCATGTTGCATATATACCACATTTTCATTATCCACTGATCAGTTGATGGGTGTTTAGGTCGATTCCACCTCTTTGCAATTGGAAATTGTGCTGTGATGAACATGCAGGGACAGATGTCTTTTTTATATAGTGACCTCTATTACTTTGGAAAGATACCTGTCAGTGGGATTGGTGGACCAAATGGTAGATCTACTTTTAGTTGTTTGAGAAATCTCTGTACCGCTGTCCATGGAGGTTGTCCTCATTTACACTCCCACCAACAGTGTACAAGCATTCCCTTTTCTCCACAACTACACCAGAATCTATTGTTTTTGATTTCCTAACAATGGCCATGCTGTCTGGTGTGAGGTGGTGTCTCATTGAAGTTTTAATTTGCATTTTGCAGATGATAAGAAATGCTGAGCATTTTTCACTTGTTTGTTGGCTATTTGTATATCTTCTTTTGGGCGATGTCTGTCCATGTCATTTGAACACTTTTTAATGCAGTTATTTGATTTTGTCTTACTGATTTGTTTGAGTTCTTTGTAGATCCTGGATATTGGTGCTTTGTTAGATGTATAATTTTCAATATTTTTTCCCATTCTGTATGTGTCTGTTTGCTCTGTTGATTATTTCTTTTGCTGTAAAGTAGCTTTTTAGTTTAATTAAGTTCCACTTGTTCATTTTTGTTTTCATTGCATTTGCTTTTGAGGTTTTAGCCATAAATTCTTTGCTTAGGCCGATGTACAGAAAAGTTATTTTTGGTTTTCTTCTAGGATTTATAAAAATCCTAGTTTCAGTCGGGCTCTGTGGCTCAGCCTGTAATCCCGCACCTTGGGAGGCTGAGGTGAGTGGATTGCCTGAGCCCGCGGGTTCGAGACCCGCCTGGGCATGCGAAACCTCATCTCTACAATAAATCAAAAAAAATTAGCTGAGCATGGTAGCGCACGCCTGTAGTTCTGGCTACTCGGAAGGCTGAGGTGGAAGGATCACCGGAGCCCAGCAGGTCGAGGCTGCGGTGGCCGGAAGCGGCCACTGCACTCCAGTCTGGGTGATGGAGTGAGACGCCAACTCAAAAAAAAAAAAAAATACTAATTTCAGGTGTGACATTTAAGTCTTTAATCCATTTCAAGTTAATTTTTTTATATGAGAAGAGATAGGGATCAAGTTTCATTTTTCTGCATGTAGTTATATGATTTTCACAGCATCATTTGTTGAATAGGATGTCCTTTTCCCAGTGTATGTTTTTGTCTGCTTTGTCAAAGATCAGTTCATTGTAAGTATTTGGTTTTATTTCTGGACTCTCCATTCTGTTCCATTGGTTCATGTTTCTGCTCTTATACTAGTACCATGCTGTTTTGATTACTACAGCCTTGTAGTTTAGCTTAAAGTCAGGTAATTTTATGCCTATAGGTTTGTTCTTTTTGCTTAGGATTGCTTTGTCTATTTTGGCTTTGTATGAAATTTGGGATTGTTTTTTGTAATTCTGTGAAAAATGACTTTGTTTGATAGGAATTGTGTTGAATCTATAGATTACTTTGGGTAATATGATCATTTTAATAATGTTGATTCTTCTCATTCATAAACATGGAATGTTCCTCTATTTGTTTGTGTCCACTACAGTTTCTTTCATCAGAATTTTATAGTTCTTCTTGTAGAGATCTTTCATCTCCTGGTTAAATATATTCCTAGGTATTTTAGCTTTTTGGCTGCTATTATAATGGAATTGAGTTCCTGATTTGATTCTCAGCTTGGTCATTATTGGTGTATAGCAGTGCTATTGATTTGTGTCTGTTGATTTTGTATCCCGAAACTCTAGTGAATTCATTTACAAAGCCTAGGAGGATTTTTGAGGAGTCTTTAGGATTCTCTAGGTATATGATCATATTGTCAGCATACAGAGATAGTTTGATTTCCTCTTTTCCAATTTGGATATCTTTTATTTATTTATTTATTTATTTATTTGCCTGATTGCTTTGGCTAGGACTTCCAGCACTATGTTAAATAGGAGTGGCAAAAGTGGACATCCTCACCTTGTTCCAGTTTTGTGAGGCAGTGCATTCAACTTTTCTTCATTCACAATGACATCGACTGTGGGTTTGTCATATATGGCTTTTATTATTTTGAGGAATGTTCCCAATATGCCTTTTTTACTGAGAGTTTTTATCATGTATGGATGCTGTATTTATAAAACGTTTTCTCTATGTTCATGGAAATGATTATATGTAATTTTTGTTTATAATTCTATTTATGTAGTAGATCACATTTATTTACTTGCGTATGTTGAACCACCCTTGCATTCCTGGTATAAAACCTACTTCATTGTGTGTGTGTTTGTGTGTGTGTGTGTGTGTGTGTGTGTGTGTGTGTGTATGTTATTGAATTTGGTTTTTTAATATTTTGTTGAGGATTTTCACTAATATTCATAAGGAACATTGGCCTGTAGTTTTCTTTCTTTGTTATGTTTTTTCTTGGCTTTGGTGTCACATTGATACTGGCTTTGTAGAATGGGCTAGGGAAGAGTCCCTTGTCTTCAATCTTACGGAATAGGTTCAGTAAAATTGGTACTGGCTATCATTTAAAGGTCCTTTAAAAGTAGAATTCAGCTGAGAGTCCATCAGGTTCTGAACTTTTTTTGTTGTTGAGAAACTTCTAATTACTGTTTCAATCTTGCAACTCATTGTTGATCTGCTCAGGGTTTCTATTTCTTCATGATTCAAGGTGGGAGGGTTATATGTTCCCACAAATTATCCATTTCCACTAGATTGTCTAGTTTATTTGCATAGAGATGTTCATAATAGTATGGACAATCTTTTGGATTGGATTTATGTCATATCAGTTGTAATGTCTCAATTTTCATTTCTAATTGAGCTAATTTGAGTGTTTTCTCTGTTTCTTAATTAATCTAGCTAGTGGTCTATCAGCTTTGTTTATCTTTCCAAAGAACCAACTTTTGTTTCCTTGATCCTTTGTATTTTTTAAAATTTCAATTTCATTTACTTCTGCTCTGATCTTTGTTGTTTCTTTTCTTCTGTTAGCTTTGGGTTTGGCATCATGTTATTCTAGTTGCTTGAGGTGTGATGTCAGGTTGCTGATATGCAATCTTTCAGTGTTATTAATGTAGGTCTTAAACACTAACCATTTACTTCTGAGCCTAGCTTTGGCTGTGTCCTAGAGGTTTTGATAACTTGTTTCATTGTTGTCATCTGCTTTGAGAAATTTTAAAATTTCCATCTTTGCTTTATTTTTGACCCAATGCTCATTCAGGAACAGATTGTTTAATTTTCACATTTTTGTTTGTTTTCATTAGTTCTTCTTGGAGTTAATTTCATCTTTTATTTCACTGTGGTCCGAGAAGGTGGTTAATATGATTTCTTTTTTTTTTTAATTTTTGAGACTTGATTTGTGGCCTACTATATGGTCTATCTTGGAGAATGTTCCATATGTTGACGAGAAAAAAGTATATTCTGTAGTTTGAGGATGGAATGTCCTGTAGATGTCTCTTAGTTCCATTTGCCTAGGGTATCTTTTAACTCCAATGTTGCTTTGTTGACTTTCTGCCTTGATAATCTGTCTATTGCTGTCAGTGGAGTGTTGAAGTCTTCCATTATTATTGTATTACCATCTGTTTCTTTTTTTTTAGGTCTAGTAGAATTTGTGTTATAAAACTGGGTGCTCTGGTGTTAGGGGCATATATATTTAAAATTGCTATGTCTTCTTGTTGGATTTTTCCCTTTATTATTATATAATAATAACTGTATTTTTTAACATAGTTTATTTAAAATGTTTAATCTGATAGGAGAATGGTTATTCCTACTCACTTTTGGTTTCTAATCACATGGAATACTTTCTCTTCCCCTTTACTTTGAGTCTGTGAGTCTTTATGAGCTAAGTGAGTCTCTTGAAAACAGCAGAAATTTAGTTTGTTTTTTTAATCCATTCTGCTAATCTATATCTTTTTAATGGAGCATTGAGACCATTTACATGCAGAATTAATAATGATATGGAATGTACTATTCCATTCATCATATTGGTTGTTATGTGGTTGATTTACTTATTTATTTTATTTATTGTGCTGGTGGTCCATAAGGCCTGTGGGCTTTATGGTTTCCGGTGTTTTTCTACAGGTGTATTTTGACCTTTTATTTCAGAATTTGGAACTTCTTTGAGTGTTTCTCATACAGTCAGTCTATCAGTGACAAATTCTCTCAGCATTAGCTTGTCTGGGAAAGATTTCATTTCTCCTTCATTTATGAAACTTATTGTCACAGGATACAAAATCCTATGTTGACTGTTATTCTTTTTGAGGAGATTAAAGATGGGGACCCAATCCCATCTGGGTTATAGGGTTTCTTCTGAGAAGTCTGTTGTTAGTCTGATAAGTTTACCTTTGTAAGTTATTTGATGCTTTTCTCTCACTGCTCTTAAGATTATTTCCTTCACATGAACTTTGCATAATTGAATGCTTATATATCTTGGGAATGACCTTTTGCAATGAATCTTCTGGTGGCTCTTTGGGCTTTTATATCTGGATGTTTAAATCCCTGACAAGGTTAGGGAAATTTTCCTCTATTATTCTCTTCAAACCTGTGGCTTTCTCTTTTTCCTTAGGAGCACCTATGATTCTTAGGTCTGGACATTTCACATAATCTCATATTTCTTGGAGACTTTTTTTCTTTCTCATAATTTTTTTCTCTTTATTGTTATCTGAGTAGGTTAATTCAAAAGACTTGTCTTCAAGTTCTAAAATACTTTCTTCTGCTTCTCTAGACTACTGTTAAAACTTCCCATTGCACCTTTGTACTTCTCTTAATAATCCGTTCATTTCCAAAATTTCAGCTTTTTTTTTTTCTTAAGGTGTCTATCTCTTTGGAGAACCTGTTGTTCAAGTCCTTAACAGTTATTTTTTAAATTCCTTCATGTTGATTTTATATTTTCTCCTAAAGTGTATTGACCTTTTGAATTCTATGTCTGGAATTTCAAAAATTTGGTTTTAGTTAGGGTTTTTTGCTGAAGAGTTGGTGTGGTCTTCTTGGGGTGTTTGAAAACTGTTTTTTCATAGTGTCAGAATTATTATTTTTTGTGGTTCCTTCTTATTTGGGTATTCTATTTCTTCTTATTTGAGGCTGGCAAGAGACTGACTTAGGCACTGTTCCTTTCATTATATATAGCCTTGATGTAGTGAGTTTCTGAATTGCAGCTGTGGTGGTCCTGTGCTGTACCTGCACTGGCTCACAGTCTCCTGAGTGGATGGGGTGGCTTGGTGAGTGATGTTAGCTGGGGTTAGGATCAAGCCTTCTCCAAAGTTGAGGTATTATGTCTGATGTGGTAGACTGTGCTGTTGACCTCTAGCCAGGAGGTAACTCTTGTGGAAGAAGGTCAGCTGTGATAGTGGACTGTGTACTTTCTTTTTGGTGTGTGTTGCTCCAAGGAAGTACCCAGACAACCTCAGTGGAGGGCAAGGTTCTGGTAATTACCCAAGTTCTTTGTGTATTTTGAGTCTTCGTAAGTAGTGTGGGGTTAGAGGGAAGGAGCTTGAACACCCCATGAGAATGCACTCTTCACTACCCCAGTGGATATTAGGAGGGAGTGCCAGGCCATTGGACTTACACTGTTGTGCAGGGCAGGCACAGAATAGTTTACACGGAGAATGAGGGTGCTATGCCATGGAGTTCTACTTGACTTTCCACTTTGGCCTCAGGCACTTTGCTCTGTGAATGTCAAAATGTAGCTGACCTCAAGGCACCCCTGTTCTCAGGCAACGCAGCCCAGCCAGAAACTGTTTGCAGCTGAGGAGTTTGCCCTTGAGGCCTATCCCCTTCCAGGTTGCTAGAAGGCGGCTGTGCTGCCTGCAGGGGTTGAGTTCTTGGGAAATGGTGTCTGGCACTACACAAAGCTTTCTTTTTTCCTGCACCACTCAACATGGGCTATGGCAGGGTATAGCTGTGGGTAAGGCAGTTTTGTATGAGAAATTGGAGTCTTACAAGGCTCAGAGGATAACCCCCCTCAGAGGATTCCACAGAGGAGTACAGTATTCACTCACTTTCCTCACTGTATCCAGTGACTGCTGATGTACTGTGGTGGTGCAGGCAAGAGTCTGGTCAGTTACAACCCAGGTTGACGGACTTTTCTCTTCTTTGCACTCTGTGTTTATTATAACTACTTTGGAGAGACATGATGCTTGCTACTGGTCATTCTGGGTGGTGAGGAAATTCCCTTGTTTTATTCCATAGGCAAAACTCACTCTAGCTAGTTTACACCATCCATCTTAATCCCTTCTCTCCAATACTACATTTAAAATTATGGCTTCAAAATAATGATCTAATGCAGATATTAAATATCTATTTAAGTATATTTTAACTTCCACATATCATTTCCATTCATTTCGTAGAACATTTTTTGGAGGATTTTCTCTTTGAAATAGCTATGAAAAAATAATGTGGTTCTTTCTTCAAGTTATTTATGATAAATCATCTTAATCATGCTGGCATGTAAATTTTAAAAGCTTTGATGAATAAACCCATTTTAAAATCTAAATTCTCAAACTATAGTCCTCATTTAAAAAGTGATTCATATAATCAAGTATTGAGCATAACTTGAATACATATATACAATTCCTTGAACATTGCATATTACTTTTTTATATGGTATTCTAATATAGAAATCCTATTTTCGTATTCTAGTTAGCATTGCTACAGTTATAAAAACTACCCAAGGACATACTGATCAACAGATTATAAACATGATTATAAACATTATAATTATTAAACTATAAAATGAAAAGCAAATATCTGTACATAGTGTAGCATAAGCCTTTTCGAACTTATGAATAGCTATTCAAAAGGGGTAGACAATATCTACTTCTTTACTACTTTTGATTATATAAGAAATGCCTGGCTGGAAGGAAAGTGGTAGGGATGCAAGAAAGTACTTAATCCTCACCCAGGAATTGTTGGTGAACCAGAAACAGGTAGCTAGAATGACCGCAAGAACACAACCCAGGGGTTAAAGTTTTATATGGCAATACTTAAGATCCAGACACCCCGGGTAATATAATCTGCTCTTCCTGCTCTAAGTACTGTAAATAATTACACAGGGGCAATTGCAAGCATGTTATAAATGAGAATCACTCTAATTCCTATACGTTGATAATCTTCTGTGGTTTCAGAAGGCTCAACATTCTCATCTCACATAGATTTTGAGATCTGGTTAAGTATTCACAGCATTTTACTCTGGGGCCAAGACTGTCTCCTGACTCCCAGGTAGATTTGGATAAGATCACAGATACAGAGAACAGCCTTTCCTAGAAAACCATTTGAAAAACTGCAAAATGATTTATTTAGTGTGTGCATTTTAACAGCTAAAAATTTACAAAATTTTAGTACCAATAACTGCAAAAAGAAAGATAGTTGGTTAAAATTACAATTTTATTTACAATTGATTAAAGTATTTTGGTTTGTTTAAAATATATTTTGAGGGAGGGGTAGTTGGCTTTTAAAATGATTTAGTACAGCAAGATGGCTTGATAAACATAAAATTGGATTCAAATGTTAAGGTAGAATTAGAATAGGTGTTTTATTGGAAATTTGGATTTGTTTGTCACAGTTAAACATAAATGCTCATGGCAGTCTCCTTTTGAAGCTCTTTAATTATTTTTCTTTTCCCAGTAAAATGTAAATTGTACTGAAAATTCAATCCTGAGCATTAAAGCAAGAAAAAGATATAAATGACATAAAGATTGTAAAGAAAGAAACTTTTTATTTCTGGATGTGCTCATTGTATATGTCAAAAACACTAAAATTGCTAAACAAATATGTGAATTTAGCAGAATCCCAGTATACAAAAAATATAAATGAAAAGTTCTAAAATATCAAGCAAAAATTTGAAAATAAAATAAAAAATAACATTGATAATCACTGTAAATCATACCCAATAAATTAAATATAAAACATGCAAATATTCATGATGAGTACTATAAGCTGTTACTGAGAAAAATTAGAGTGGAAAGATACACCAAGCTGAAGGTTGGAAGATGCATTAGTATTAAGATTTTAATTCTCCCCATACTACTATAGATTTGATGCAATACTAAGCCAAAAAAAAAAAGGAAGAAGAAAGAATAAAAGAAGAAAGAGGAGGAGAAGGAGAAGAAAAAAGTAGTAAACAGATGCATATTATTCATTATAAATATAATAAACAAACATGGAGAAATGGCTAAGCAAATCATATAAGAAAATATTATGAAACCAATAACAACGGAAAGTTGTAGCTATCTAGAAATTATTTCTAATTTAATGCTTACTTAGAGAAAAATAAAATAATTGTATGTACTCTGATTTCACTTATATAAATATTTATTAACATATATGGTTAAGGTCAGGAATAATACTCCTCAAAAATTTTTCTATGTATTTTGATATTTTGCAGTAAAACTCTCAGGGGTTCATTTATTTATGTATAGTATTGATAGTTGTGGAATATTAGCAAAAAAAATAAAATGCAATTATGATTTGAGAAATGCAGCTCAAATTGATTTTATTGCAAAATGTAAAAGTATACCAGAAACTGATTAATATATACAGCATGTTGTAAATGACATACATGAAGTAATTTCAAAACATGGGATTACAAGTTGCTTGATATTTGTCCCAATAAGAAGGTGGTATACTTGTGATTCTTTCAACCAAGAGAGTGTTGTAGACATGAAATTATACGACCTCCAAATTTTACAATCACAAAAGACCATGTGGCTTCAATCTTGTCCATTGGGCACTTACTTTTAGGACCCTGAGCTACCATGAAAGATGTACCATGCTTGCTTTGCTGCAGAGGACAGGAGATGGTCAACAGTCAAAAAATTCCAATTGAATCCATCCTTTCAGCTATTCTTACCAAGGCACCAGTCATACAAGTAAAGTCATCTTGAATCCTCTAGATTAATCCATCTACCAGATGAATAACCTCAAGTGACCTTAGTCAATCCCATGAGGATCAAAATAAAGCTCAGTAGAGCCCTGCCCAAACTTCTAATTCACAAAATTGTGACATATAATAGCATAGTTGTCTTAAACCCCTAAGTTTTATGGTAGTTTGTAATGAAAAACATGTAGCTGAAACAGTAAAATCAAAAGAAATGTAAATCATCATGTCTTCTTTGCAATTTGTCCATACAACCAACCACAACTTAACCAGAAATAGATGTTGAGAATGTTAATGTATATTCTTTTTAAAAACCTATAATAATAATGGTATATACATTTTTATAGTAATAATTTGATTTAGATAATTTTCTTTAGAAAATATACTACTTCTTCAATTCCTAGTTATATATTTATCAAATAAAGTTTCAAGTATAACACAGAACTTAAAAAATAAATATAAAGGCTTTCAATTTCCTGTCAAACATATAAAAAGTTTAGAAGTCTTCACTCTATACCAACAGCAAGTAAAACCTGAACAAACTGAAAACACAACTCTTCTGAGATCTGTCAGTTAAGCGAGGTCACAAAACAAACTGCTGTCCTAAATTTGGATAGACAGACTGGTAGACACAAAGAATCACAACCTACTGGAGCAGAAATCTGTGAGCAGGAACCTTGGCAGGAACCAATAAAGGGGCAGAAAAATTTAAACTATAATTGATGAATTGCTGGAGGTTTATTGTGAGCAAATCTGAAGTATCAAAATTTCAGGGAAACCCAGTAAGTGGGGACCTCACAGTTCTGTGAGTTCTTAGTGAAAATAGGACAAAAATCCCCTCAGATTTCCAGCAGAAGTTGGGGAAAAGTGATCATTTTTAAATATGGTATTTTGAAATATCAGAGTATTCTGTTCATATTAATAAGACTTGCCCTTAATATAAACTATTTAACCAGAACCTAATGTATTGGGGATTTATCAGAACCCACTTGACCTGGGGAAAGAGAAAAACTGAACTCTGTTCTGTTCTAGGTTTCCATGTGAGGGAAGGGAAATACTCAAGTTTAGCTTCTTCTAGCCATCCTGTACCATTGTAAGGAGAGAGAGGAGACAGAGAAGCACTTGAAAAATTCACAGTCCAAGGGCACAGGCTTACTGAAAGACTGAGACTTAATCATAGAACTATAAGTTTCTCCTACCCCCACACCTTATCACTACTACCAAAGGACTGTTTATTGTAGTTTCTCTTACCCAGTAAATCATGCCCCACCCCTTGAGATGACAAATTGCAAGCTGTGATAGAAAGCAAATACATACTTTGAGAAGACGGAGCAAGCAAACATCGGAATCAGAAAGAAGATATTTCAGAGATGATTGATGTTGGAAATAACAGTGTGAATGTAAATGTGATTAATATGTTAAGTGTTCTAATGAAAAACTAGACAATATACAGGAACAGATAGACAAAGTAAGAAGACAACTGGAAATTTTAAGAAAGAGTCAGAAAGAAATGCTAAGGTAAAAAACAATGGCAAAGATTAAGAATGCTTTTGATGAGTTCCTTAGTAGACTGGGCATGGCTGAGAAAATAATCCCTGAGCTTAAAGATATGTCAACAGTAACTTCCCAAACCGAAAACCAAAGAGAAAAAAGATTGCAAAACAAAACAAAACATCAGAACAGAACATATAAAAACTATAGGAAAACTTCAAAAATTATAACATGAATGTAACAGGAATACCAGAAAGAGAATAAAGAGATAAAATACTGGAAGAAAGGTTTGAAGCAATAATAACTAAAATTTGTCTCAAACTAATGTCAGACACTGAATAACAGACCCAGGAATCTCAGAGAACACCAATCAGAATAAATACCATAAGAAATACACCTAGGCATATCATATTCAAACTGTAAAAAATCAAATACAAATTTAAAACTTTGGGAGAAATCAGAAGAGAAAAACACCTTAGAGGAGCAAGGATGTGAATTACATCTCACTTCTCCTCAGAAATTATGCAAGCAAGAAGAGAGTACAGTAAAATATTTAAAATATTGAAAGGAATCTTTTTCATAGAGTGATTTGAGTTCCTCCAGGTATATTCCCAGTGGGCGGTTGCAAGATTGAATTAAAGTTTGATTTTTAGATCTTTTAGGATTCGCCAAACTGTTTTCCACAGAGTTTGTACTAGTTTACACTTCCAACAGTCTAGAAGTGTTGCCTTTTCCCCGCATCCTCTCCAGCATCTACTGTTTTTTAAGTTATTGATGATGGTCATCCTGACTGGAGTTAGGTGGTATCTCAGTGTGGTTTTGATTTGCATTTTGCATATTTATTGCAGCATTATTCACAATAGCAAAAACATGGAAACAACCGTGCTGCCCATCGAAAGATGACTGGATAAAAAAATGTGGGACATATACATGATGAAATAGTACACAGCCACAAAGAAGGACAAAATTATGAACTTCACAGAAACTTGGATGGACTTAGAGGCTATAATACTGAGTGATCTATCACAGAAACAAAGAACTGAGCACCACATGTTCTCACTCATTAGCAAATGTTGAACAATTATCATAATACTATAAGAAAGGGATTGGCAGTAGTGGGAAACTTCTGGGGGGAAGGGGGTAGTGCACACCTTGTCAAGGGTAACTGCATAATAAACATCTGTGTACCTAGCCCTGAATTGTACCTCACATCTTTAAAATAAAAAATTAAATAATTAAATAAAATATTGAAAGGAAAAAAAACCCAATAATCCTGTGTAATTCTGTAATTCTGTGTCTTGCAAAATCACTCTTCAAAAGTGAAAGAGAAATACAGACTCAGACAAAATTTGACTGTAGACCTGTCTTGCAAAAGATGTTAAAATAGGTTTTTTAGAGATAAAATGATATAGCTCAGAAACTGGAATCTACATAATAAAAGCAAGCAAACATTAGAGGTGGAATAAACAAAGGTAGAATTAAAACACATTCTTTTTCTTAATTAAAAAATTTAAACATAGTCAAATCTAATTTAACCTTTGACCTTTTTTTTTTCAGAAAATAAAGAGGGAAATACAAATTTTAGTAGTGGAGGAATTTTTGCCTGCCTTTCACCACGTGTAACTTCTGGAGAAAGCATGAGAGCAGAGTTATCTGCTTTTCTCTGTTTCAGTAACTGCATACCTTTGAGAGTGTGAGTATCTGACAGTCTTGATGTGATTCTTATGTTTAACAATTCATCTTTTAAAATCCAACTTTCACCTTAATTCTGTTTTTAGAACTCAATCTTCAAGCACGATACAACTGGACGATATAATTTGTAAGATGCTCCTTTATTAAGTTTTTCTTTTTCTATAATACTATATGATTTTATATTGCATCTAAAAATAAGCTGATGTTTTTAAAAGGATATTTAGGTCAAACTTTATGTGGGCTGTTCACTTTTCTTTAATTATCAATTAGCATAGTGCTTGACACATAATAGGTACTCGATAAATATTTGCTAATTGAGTAAAATGCCTGTAATCGTGTCCCATTAACTTTGAAAAAATGTTACATTTTAAAGTGTTTAAGATTTTCATGTCTACTTGTTTTATGAAAACATTGTTAGGTAGGGGTCGAATTGTGTGCCCGATTGGGCAGAAGTTGATCCAGTCAACGATAAAAAATACAGGGAGACTCAGTTTGAGAAAAAAATGAAAATGAATGCTTCCATATAAAATCATGTAAACTGCTTTATTAAAAACCACAAAAGACAGAAAAAGAGTGGAAGTCAAAAATAGAAATACAAATGCTTAGAAAAATTCATAGAAAACAGTAACAGACATGGTAAATATTAATCATAATATTATCAATAATCCCTATAAACATCAATGGTCTAAACACAGTAGTTAAAAGGCAGAGCTTGTCAAACTAGATAAAAAAACAAACAAACAAGACTTTGGCATATGTTATCTACAAATGTTTATATTTACACTTTAAATATAAAATCTCATATAGATCAAAAGTGAAGAGATGAGAAAGACATACCATGCTAACATAAACTTTAAAAAGTAAGATAAACTATATTAATTTCAGACAGAACTTTCTTCAGAGCAAGGAATACTATCAACATTACTTAAATATAAAGGGGTAAAATCTTCAAGAAGACATAAGAATCCTTAATGTGAATTACCTAATAACAGAATATGAGGTAAAAACTGACTAAACTGCAAAGGAAAACAAATGAATTCTTTATTATAGTTGGAGAGTCTAATACCCCTCTATCAGAAGTAGACATATTAAAAGGGGTAAAATTAAATACCTACCACATAAATTGAATTAATAATTAATAACCTTCTAATACAGAAAGCAACAGGCCTAGAGGTATTCAATGGTAAATCTTTTTTTTTTTTTTTTGAGTTGGAGTCTCACTCTGTCACCCACATCATG
Organism: Tarsius wallacei; assembly: GCA_963574415.1. Lineage (NCBI taxonomy): Eukaryota > Metazoa > Chordata > Mammalia > Primates > Tarsiidae > Tarsius > Tarsius wallacei. The sequence goes on along the minus strand of CAUYQG010151258.1, from coordinate 2,670 downwards.
TGTCATTAGCAAAATGCAAAATTAAGACAATGGGATGCTACTACATGTCAATTAGAGTGCTCAAAAATCCAAAACAGAGACAGCACCAAAGCTGAAAGGGATGTTGACCAATAGGAACTCTCACTTGCTAATTGCTGGCAGGAATGCCAAATGGTATAGCCACTTTGGAAGAAAATTTGGCAGTTTCTTGCACACCTAAACATACACTTACCATGTAATATAGCAATAACACTTCCTGCTATTTACCTAAATGAATTGAATATTTAAGTCCATACAAAAATCAGTACATTGGTGTCAACAGCAGCTTTATTCATAATTGCCAAAACTTGGAAACAACCAAGATAACTTTCAGTGGTTGAAGAGAGAAACTCTGATACATACAATACAAACAGTGGAATATCATTGGTCACTAAAAAGAAAAGAGTTATCAAACCATGTAAAGACATGGAAAAAAACATAAACACATGTTACTAAGTGAAAGAATCTAATCTCAAAGGTTACATACTCTATATTCCAACTATGTGAAATTCTGGAGAAGGCAAAATTGTGAAGATAGGAAAAAGTTCAGTGTTCGGCAGAGGTTAGGTTGGAGAGAGGGATGAACAGAGAGAGCACAGACAATTTTTAGGGCAATGAAACTATTTTCTGTAATACTATGACTACAGATACATATTATACATTGGTGGAAAAAAACCCAGAACATATGACAGCTAATGTAAAGTACGGACTTTATAATCACCTATCAAGGAAAAGCTATTGATTGTAGCACATATACCATTGTGATATAGAAGTAGATAGTGGGTGAGGTACTGAAAGTGCAGGGGTTGGGAATGTGGCAGAACTCTCCATACTTTCTGTTCAATATTGCTGTGAGCCAAAAACTGCTCCAAAAAATAATGTCTATTCAGTCTCCTTTAAAATAAAATAAAAACTTAAAAAAGGTTTAATAATGGTCGATTCTTATGAAAAACCTAGTCACATAAAACGTTTTGCCTAGCCAGGCTCAGTGGCTCAGCCTGTAATACCGGGCTTTGGGAGATTGAGGTGAGTGGACTGCCTGAGCCCGCGGGTTCGAGACCCGCCTGAGCAACTTGGCGAGACCTCATCTCTACTATAAATCAAAAAATTGGCCGGGCTCGGTGGCTCAGCCTGTAATCCCGCGCCTTTGGGAGGCTGAGGTGAGTGGATTGTCTGAGCCCATGGGTTCAAGACCCGCCTGGGCAACTTGGCGAAACCTCATCTCTACAATAAATAAAAAAAAAAGCAGCCGGGCGTGGTAGCGCGCGTCTGTAATTCCAGCTACTCGGAAGGCTGAGGCGGAAAGATCGCCGGAGGCCGGCAGGTCGAGGCTGCGGTGGCCGGGAGCAGCCACTGCACTCCAGTCTGGGCGACGGAGTGAGACTCCAACTCAAAAAATAAATATATAAATAAAATAAAAATAAATAAATGTCATTTTTCCCAGTAATTGCTCTTAAATATGTAACTTAACAGCTTTACATTATGAGTCTCTTCATCTTTGTGACAATTATTAATATCGTATGTATTAATATGTAATTATTGTATTATGTAAATATTAAATGTATTTTCATTCAGTTGAAATTAATTTTGAAACTATACATTCATTTGTTTTATTATGAAAATAAATTGAAAGTTTTGTTATTTCAAATGTGAACATTTCAGAAACTTGTAAATAGAGCTGGTAGAAAAGATGAAAAATCAGATTAACAGTCCACAAATCTTTGCTCTTGTATTGACTGTATAAAAAGAGTACGCTAAAGAATTTGGAAATGTACTCGTTAACTTAAGTCTGATTTCGCAAGATTTGCATTAATAGTTATTTAGTGTTTTTCTGGCATAAAATTGCATTTCTTAAGTGAACATCTTTTACAAGAAGCATAATACTCAAAATAGCATATCAGATCACATTTTTTCTTGATCAGTTTTATCCCGTATGAGCAGTCTGTTCATAACACTGTTTTCGTGTTGGCAGCCATGGAAGTTGCACTAAGAATCTTGAGGCAAACACTCCAACTGCTAAAACCATGAAAGTATCTAAAAAGTATAATAAAACTGGCACTAAAGCATAAAGCAAAAAAGTAAACTAAACTATTGTCTTTGAATTTGGCAGACTTTCAATTTGGAAGTGTTATGACACTTCCAAGTTCACTGTGAGTGTTATTGAATGGCAGTGAATGCAAAACGATCTTGGAAAACAATGACACCATAATGCTCAAGATAATCCCAGTCTAAACCATATATGACTAGTAAAACTAGAACTGTTACAATAAAAAATAAATATTACTCTTACTAGTGGTATTCTAATATATAAATCCAGAGGTTCTTGGCTAGTAGAAGTTCTTAATTAAGAATTTACTTGCCGGGCTCAGTGGCTCAGCCTGTATTCTCTCGCCTGGGGAGGCTGAGGTGAGTGGATTGCCTGAGCCCGCGGGTTTGAGACCCACCTGGGCAATTTAGCGAGACCTCATCTCTACAATAAATCAAAAAAATTAGCCGGGCGTGGTAGTGCATGCCTGTAGTTCCAGCTGCTTGGAAGGCTGAGGCGGAAGGATCACCGGAGCCCAGCAGGTCGAGGCTGCGGTGGCCGGGAACGGCTGCTGCACTCCAGTCTGGGCGACAGAGTGAGACTCCAACTCAAAAACAAAAAAAAGA